>CANSGD010000502.1:11312500-11362500 GCA_947645195.1 Patellifolia procumbens
AGCCACAAGTCATCCCCGTATTTTGCCACATACGTGGGTTCGGTCCTCCAAGGCCTGTTAGAGCTCTCTTCAACCTGCTCATGGCTAGATCGATCGGTTTCGGGTCAAATAGGAAGAACTAGAAGATTCCACCTCTGGAAAGCGCCTACACCTAATGGCTTAAGCCGCTGTTCCCATTTCCTCGCCAACCTTAGCAAATAAGGGGCAATCTTTCGATTTCGACGAATCTGCACTTGGCCCGAAAGTCCCACAATTTCATTGCCTTAGATGTCTTTTCATAGATTTCCAAATTTCCGACAGAACGAATCTCCATGCATGCCTTCTTTTTCTTCTCCTCTCAGCCGTACATTTTTTTCATTGCAACTCCCATCAAAGGGGTAGTTCCCCACCCGCCCCCGCAACATTCACTGACTTTAGGAAGGGAATGGTGTAAGGGGCGTTCCTTTCTAATGTAGCTACTCTCTTATCCGCCCTCCCATTTCTGTTAATAAATGGGATTGGGGCCCTGTCAATCTGCCTAGCAGATCTGGCTCATTCGACGTTTTCAGCCTCATTTACTAAAATAGTGATCTCATTATTGCCTATTCTAGCAAAACCGCCCATCAGAGCCATCGTTACCCATTGGTCGTTAAGGCGTATTCTTAAAATCCCTATATCTACCGCTGTGGCAATAGGGGCATGGTTTGGTAATACGCCAATTTGGCGAGTACGAATAAGAAGCAATTCTCTTTCTGTCTTTCGACTTCTCATCTCAGAGTAGGACTCAAAGGTTTTAGAAAACCCGGGCTTTGCTTTCTAAGACCGATCTATGGAATATGTGCTAACCCCTCAGTCCTGCCGGGCCTACTTTCTACTTTTTGACTATGGAGCCGGGCGGCAAGCAAGTGAATGTGATCTTGCCCTCTATCAGCCGGTGTGTGTGAGCAAAGCTCACACCTTATAGCTTTACACTGTCGCCGGCTACTTTCGCTCCTCTACCGTATTCATTTATTCATTCTTTGGAAGCTGCGGTTTGGGTGCTAAGTAGAAGACATCACGTAGTGGGTGCTAGGTGGTGAAGTCATCAAGTCAAGCGGTCGGCTTTGCCTCAGTACGGTTTTTAATAAAGGACTGATGCAGAGATTATTGCTAGCTTTAATAGGCTGTCTTTTGGTAACCTCAGGGAGAACACCAATGGAACAGTAACTCGAGATCCCCCTGTTACTGAATCTGGTGGTGGGTATGCTGCTACCAAACAAGCTTCTTCTGCTGATGCAGGGAAGCCAACTGAGGATGCTTCTTCTGATTGGACTGAACTCTTCAAGGGGAAGATGAATGCTAAGGGGTTTCTCTCCAATTTGTTGCCCCTAAGGTGGTGGAAGGTCAATCTGTGGCACAGTTACGGATGAAGTGACTCAGAAGCAAAGGCATCGCCGCTACGGGTATTCTTTGTTAAGCTTAAAAAGGAAGTTGTTTTTCATCGGCCTGGCTCAAAAGCTGTTGGTGACTGGTCATAAAAGGCAATGCAATTTCTTTTCTTACCCCTTACTAAGAGCTGGGTAATAGCTTAGGACACAGTAGTTTAATTGCAGCTGAGTAATGGCGTTAGCAGCCCTCGGGGGGGATTTTGCTGCATTGCATTTTAATAGGAAGTTAAAGAATTCAGTTACAGTTAATTGAATCAACTCAGTTAAAAAGAGAAAAAGAACTCTGTCTTTTGCAAATCACATAAGTGACCAATGAACCTTACTGATGAAAGACTCCCTTGGCTAAGGATCTCTTTAGCTTTGCAGGTGCAATGAAGAATCGCATTCCTTATTCTTTAATAAGCGACACTACATACCTAAGCGGATATCCCCGACAGTAAGAAAGAGATTTTCTTTGACAAACTACGTACCAATTTGAGTATTAGGTTTAATAACTTAGCTGGATTGGTTACACTGTCTACTAGAGTATGCTAGAGCTTGCAGGCCGAGCCTCTGCAGCCCTCGGGGGGGATTTTGCTGCATTGCATTTTAATAGGAAGTTAAAGAATTCAGTTACAGTTAATTGAATCAACTCAGTTAAAAAGAGAAAAAGAACTCTGTCTTTTGCAAATCACATAAGTGACCAATGAACCTTACTGATGCAAGACTCCCTTGGCTAAGGATCTCTTTAGCTTTGGTTTATGAAGAAGCTAGTAAGTAAGGAAAGAGTCCTGGCTTCAACTCCTTTACTTCGGACAGCCCTTCCTTCAGCAAGGGAAGCCAGCCTTTCGTGAAGTTCTTTTCTATCGGACTTAAAAAAGAATTGATTCAATCGGCTAAGCAGCTGCGGAATCTGCTATTGGGTTAGCCATTTTCGTAATTACTTTCCGAGTCCGGGGGACTATTGCTTAACCACGGGCTAACGCCCTACCCTTCGATATCCAGCTTTGCTAAGGAGCTGTCTAGTCTACGGATGCCTCTCAATGCCTTCGGAGTCGTGCCCAAATTGTGCTTTTGCTCAGCCCAGAATTTATGCGGATCCAACTGAGCCATGCGATCGATAATACCTCTCTTTAACATTATTATCGCATCAACTTCAGCATCAAAAGTCTCGTATCGACTGACCTTGTATTCCTTTAGATTGGTTAGAAGAGCTCCGGTGCTTTAGTTGCTTTGCCAGAACCGCAGATTTGGACCGGATTGTACACCTTTGTGTCTGGCTATGTATATGAATGTGCATAAAGAAAGGACGGGACATCTCTCTCCTTTTTCCCTTTTTTTGTTTTTGGGGAGAAGAGAGAGGAAAGAAGCTACAGCGGCACCTCACGAACTTCTTACTGGGGCAGCACCATCCTATAGGCATTTGCGAGTGTTTGGATGCACTTGTTTTGTTCATATTCTTGCGCAGTTAAGAGAGAAATTGTCCTCAAGGCAAGCACTTGTGTCTTTTTTGGATATGCTCAGTCCGAATATAGATAGATGCTATGACGTGAAATCCAAGAGACTCGATGTATCCTTGAATGTTCTCTTTAATGAGGTCACCTCATATTTTCCTTTTCTTAATTAAGAAGCCCTGGAGGAGATCGACGAACCTCCAAAATCCTTCAAATTGAAGCTGCAGTCGCAACAGAGGAGCTCGTTGTGTTTGGGAATGCTGAGAGTGATCGAGCGCAGGCAGAAGATGTGAAAAGCAATTTCCGAAAGGAAATTAAATGAGGGCGCTCCTATTAATCGGCGAAAATAAAGTTTCACTTTTGTATTTTTTGCTCATGGGAATTTTTTGATACCGTATGTATTTCATTTACTTTTACTTTACTAGAACTAGATCGAAACTTAATGAAGTTAACAAAATTATAGATCTAATGTCACATTCAGTTAAGATTTATGATACATGTATAGGATGTACTCAATGTGTCCGAGCTTGCCCTACAGATGTATTAGAAATGATACCTTGGGATGGATGTAAGGCTAAACAAATAGCTTCTGCACCAAGAACCGAGGATTGTGTTGGTTGTAAGAGATGTGAATCCGCTTGTCCAACCGATTTTTTAAGCGTTCGAGTTTATTTATGGCATGAAACAACTCGCAGTATGGGTCTAGGTTATTGACACGTTTCAGAAAATTCCATTTGAATCCATTTATTCTATTTGGATTTTTTTTACCGACAAAAACCCGTACCCAAAAAGAAATTGATTTCTTTTTGGCTACGGGTTTTTTTGGCCCAAGTGTATCTTGTCTTTACCACGAATTATTTTCCCTGGTTAACAACAATTGTAGTTTTGCCCATATTTGCGGGTTCGTTAATTTTCTTATTTCCTCATAGAGGAAATAAGGTTATTAGATGGTATACCATATGTATATCTATTTTAGAGCTTCTTCTAACGACCTATGCATTTTGTTATCATTTCCAACCGGACGATCCATTAATCCTCCACGGTCTGAGAAATATTTACTATCGGAAAAGAGGAAAAAACGGAGTCTTTGTCTAAAGAAATGCGTTGAGAAAGGGCATATGTATAGAACCTTTCAACGAGATGGTGCTTTTTCAACTCTCTCAAAATGGAATCTATTCCAAACATATATGCCGTTGTTCCTTACTTCGACAGGGTACAAATATCTAAATTTTCTATTTTTAGATACTTTTTCACAAAACCCAGAGCTAATTCAACAAATGAAAGACGAAAGGAATGAGAAGGACCCTTATTGTATTGCTTTCACATAGAACCACTTAGCGTTCCATTCAAACCCTTCTCTTCGAGAGTGCTCTCTCTATCTCTAAGACGGTTGTGTGATTTCAAGGCAACGAATAATGAAGCAGAATATGAAGCTTTGATCGCTGGAATGGTCGTCGCCAAAGATTTGGGGGCAACAGGACTCAATGTGTATAGTGATTCGTTGCTGGTCGTCAGTCAAATAACCGGGGATTTCGACCTCCGCAAACCAACCACTTTTGAAAAAGGGCATTTCCTGCACCAGGAACATCTTTTTCTTAATGAGATATCGATCGAATAGCCCTCAAAAGGCTTAATCAATGTGCGCGTTAACGGCCCCTTATTCGCCCTTTTGAGAGTGAAACTACACCATTTATATGATTTACATAAATACAATTCGGATTTAATATAGCGATTTGTGCAAGTATTTTACGATTAAGAAGCGCCATAGAATAGATCGAGTCAGTTCCCGTTCTTTTCCGGTGCACTCGCTTTATATCTCCGACACAGAAGGAAAGACGCAGTGGGGAAGAAAGCAGCCCTAGCCTCTGTCCGGCCGATCATTCCAGCCAAAGACGCCCCAAGACAAAGTACAACTGTTGGGAAGAGGACATGATCAATAGAACCTGGCTCTTTATCGATTTCTTATTCTTGCCAGTTCCAGAAGTGAAAGTTCCCTAAACTGACGTGGGGACCTACTTTAGGCATTTCTTTTTCCCACGTTTTGAACGGGTTCTTGAACAGCCATGTCATTCCTTGGAACGTGAGAGCTTGTTAATCCACTGATTGGTGATGAAAGATAGAACTCATAGGCACCTACTGCCCTGATTTTTGTTGTTCACGGAACTCATATGAGCGGGTAGATCTCTACAACTACTATCTGGGCGGGATCTATCAGTAGCGGCATTCTCTGGCAAAATATGAATTTAATTACCATAAGGCATCCATCTTTTGCTATTTTTACAATAGTTTGTAATGTATTTTCTATTCAAATAGTGCGGTCAAATCTGGTAAATTTAAAAATAGAAAGAGGGCCTGTGACCTCAATATTAGAAGAAGAATCTCTTTTCCCAAAAGAAGACTCATAGCTGGCATAGCCGTAAAGTCAACCGAGAATAGTCAGCTCGAAGTCAGCCCAGGAGCCTATGGTTCCATTCTTGTTGTTGCTGGAGGTACACATCCCTCTTCTCGGTGTAGAGCGATATACGAGAAATAGATGCTCAGCCTGCAATGTCCGATAACGGCGCATGCTTTTAATTAATTGAATGAAAAAGCGGAGGATTATATCCATCCAGCTGATGCTATTGAGGAATCGGGAGGACTTCTACCTACGGACGTGGGGGGTTTGGCTGTAGGAAGCGAGAATTCCTGGTTATTGGGTCAGCCGAAATGCGATCGATCGGCTCAACCGGATGAACCATATCCATGAGTCAATATTTCGTAGTAGCTTCATCAGGGCCAACCGAGAGGGGAGAACGAATGGCTCAGGAATCGACCGGTGCCGGACTCAGGAGCGAAGAGACAAGTAGAGTATAGTAGAAGGTTTGAAGAGCTGAGCCGATAGTATATGTGGCGGAAGAACAACCGTTTGACTTTGGCACACGAGGTTTGGGATTCATGCAATAAGAAGGAAGAGTCCGCCGCTGACGAGTCTGCTACAAAGAAAAAAATGCATTTCGATCCCGTCCTAGTTCTCAATCATTTCGTGGCACCGGGCGTGGTTGAACCATCCACGATGAATAGAGCTAATGCGCAGGGAGGAAGCTTAGATAAGAGAATACGTTCTCGCATCGCTTTTTTTGTGGAAAGCTCGACCAGCGAGAAAAGGTGTTTGGCCGAAGCCAAAAAGAGGTTGACCCACTTCATTCGCCCAGCAGGCAATGAGAGTTCGAACCTTCCTTGATCTATTTCTCGGTATTAGAGATTCTTCTTGTATTGAACAAACGGGAAAGCGAACTCGTCCAATTCCCTGGTAACTAGGTCATTTTTATCATCCCGGTGATAAAGAAGGCATGCAGATTTAAAGTATTGATCTAAACAGACATGAAATGAACAGCTCTATGAGGCCAAATTCCAAGTAAAAAGTGAATTAGAAGGGTTCCGCCTCTCGCTAATACAATACGGGGATAACCCTGACATGACCCCTGACTCAATTCCCGTACCTGTGCAGGTAAGGCGTCGGTCGGTCCTAGAAACGGCGGCAGTGGCGCGAGGAGTTAACGAACGGACGTGCTGCAACCTAGGGATCACCAGGCAGCTCTTTCGCTCTATAGGGGTTGCAGATCTTTGTATGGATAGAGTGGTTTAAGCAGGGGCATGAATAGATCGTTCTTGCACCGGTCCGGACAGAGAGGCAGGTATACAAAGGGAATCGATACGCGTTAAAAATTATTACAGGTCCCAATTGATTGAACAACTGGATCATTGGAGTTATCGTGTTATTAGTCTAGGATTTATCTTTTTAACCATAGGTATTCTTTCAGGTGGATTTCCCTTTCATTAAGCGCATCGAGCCAGGAGCGGACCTAAGAGAAATTCAAACTTAGAAGACTATGTTAAATAATTTATATCCATAGAACATTTGACGTGACATAGATAATGAATAAATAGGAGTTAATATCATTCCAATTGCCATTCCAAAAGTAATTAGTATTTTTGGTAGTAAATGATATTTTTGGCTGGTAATTATTCCAAAAAATACTATTAATTCGGCAATGAAACCACTCATGCCTGGTAATGCAAGGGATGCTAGCAACCTTTGGGTGCTTCCTTCGGAACCCTTGCTCAGTTGTTCCAAAGGACACTGACCGGCGCTGCCTTAAGATGGTTCCTCCCCCTGGATGACAAGTTCAAGAAATTGGGAGGACATATGCAATGAGTTCAACAATAAGGATAGTTACAACATCGAGGTAGATGTAACCAAGCGTGACTTATAAACGGGCGCAGCGCTTTGCTTTATGATTACCCTTGGTTGCTTCATTTCCCTTAAGGCTTTTCCTTCATGCACGGGGAGAGGTTTCTTGGCGATGGTTGTAAGTTACTTTCTGGATCTTTCAACCCCTGGGATGTAGCTAAAAGTCTGGGTGTTAGAATGGATTAACTTGGTGGGAGCTCTCTTCTTTATATTTCTTGCCTTCTTTTGAGGAATGAGGATTAGGAAGCTTTGCTTACTCGTAGAAAAGAAAAGTGAGCAAATATATCATGTCGATTGCTCAACCGTACTTTGGCTATCTTACGTAGAGCTGAATTAGGCTTTTTCGGTGTTCTTGTTGAAACACGCGGGCGTACTCCTTGCTTCTGGGGACATTGGTCCGAAGCTCGAGTACGGTCCGTGCGCCGTTTTTCTTCTCTACCATGACGAATCAATTGATTTATTGTAGGCATCGCTCTTTCCTTTGTCCTTCCCCCCTATTTTTGCCCTATCACTAGTGATTACTCCCGATCCGAAGCACCCCTTTTCCATTCATAGAGAAATCCTCAACCATCTGAGGAGCGCACACCGGCTTTCTTCCTCGCTTCATTCTGGCTTCCATTCTTGATTCGTACCTTGTGAATGTAGTGGCACGCTGGAACTCGCGAATCATTTCCATATCCCTTCTGGAGACTTGACCCACAGCTGGGTCCAACCATTGAGGGTTCAAGTCCTACTCCTCTAGAGCCAGTTTCAGTTCTAAATGAAGGAATCGAAATGAGGGGCGTATCGAGGAGCTTCAGCTCAGCTTACGGTTAGAAACTTTGGAAAAAACGGATTGATAGTCAGCTGCTAGCTCTGAAATTCCTTTCTTGCTTGAAAAGACAGCTTGGAAAAAGAAAAAAGATTTGCTATCCTCTGTCTCTTTCTTCTGTTAGTTCGTTCGTTGAAAGGGATGATATGGCCCAGAATGAAGTCCAGATGGCTCAATTGCTAGCGTGAGTAGCTTTGGCCGCTCCTCCTTGGTCCCAAAAAAGAGGAAGGACAAGAGCTCTAAGTACGGTTTTGAAGCCGAACCTTTCCAGCTTTGCCCAACTTCGTCTGTCTGGCAGTTCTCCAATTGCTTTGTCCTCCAACCGGGTTTCAGTGTCGATGCGATACCTGTGAAAGTTCGGATGAACCGCATGGGGCTTAGAAGTTCGGTGATGACCATCAGGAGATGGCAAAGAGAAAGATGAAACTTGCTATGTGGCGGCGGGTTTCAAAGCCGCATCGATCGGACTGCTTTTTAGCTGTCTCCGACTTGGAGAATTCCATCGCATAAAACATCGTGTTGTTGACAGAACGTCCTTTTCGCTTGGTTTTGGCATGGTTGTGTCATGCTAACCTTCTTTGAGCTAAGGACGCGGCGGGCCCCTCCTCTGAGTCGCCCTCCCTGGGGTGTGAGTTGCAATTGGATTCTTTTCGGAACCTGTGCTTGCCTGCCTTCCGACTGGACTAGACCGCTTCGCTTGAACTCAAGCCGGAACAAAAGGATTTTTCTATAACCAGTCGTCATCATAGGAGAAGAAGATGATCATTACGTAGGCGGCGAACAGGTGCCAACCCCGCGCTGAAGCACAGGGGCGGGGGTATTTGGTTTTTTTGGAGGACGGAGCTGGTGACGGTTTCGACTTATGGCTCTAGTTCACAACACTTGACAGTTGAAATTCAAAAAGTAGGTGAAGCTCCTTGGCTCTTTTCAGCAATCTATGCTAGTCCCGATACCTCTTTACGCGCCTCTGACTCTGAGCTTGGTCCCTTCCCTTTCCATCCTCCTATTTGTAGCTCCACCCGGCTTTTCAAGACCGGGGCTGGCGCGAGGCAGGAAGCTACGATGCCGCGTTACGATCTGGTGCGACGACTTCCGAGAATGCATTCAAACGATTGTCACTAGCGAAGATTTTGGAAGGAATGCGTTTTTGAGTTTGGTTGGTGGAGATTTTGTTGATCCTTCTTCTGTTGCAGCGGTGCCTGCTTTCTAGAATGTAGGCCCATTTTTAGGCAGGGGCTCGCTTTGACCGTTATGAGTAGGTAAGTGAGTTACCCCTTCCCTGTCTTTTTTTCTATCTCGTCGTATCAAGGAAACCAGGTATTCATCTCTTGAAAAGTGAGTGTTAGCACTAGTCACTGCAGCTAAAAAGCTCAGGCATTCTTTCGAAACTCACCAAATAGTGGTGATGACTAACTATCCTATCAAGAATGTTTTGCGTAAGCCACCAAAAGTATCCTCCTATATCTCTATTTCAACGCTGGTTTATCAAGAATGCGCAAGAAAAGCACTTTGAATTGTTGATTAATCGCCAGAGATGGCTTAGAACCAATAGTTCATTATCGAATGGATCTTTCCGTTCTAATACTCTATACAAGAGTTATCAGTATTTATCAAATCTGTTCCTATCTAACGGAAGCTCTATAGCAGCAGATAAGGATACCTAGCGTAGGGTTAGATAGCTACATTAGAAAGGAACGCCCCAATCCCATTTATTAACAGAAATGGGAGGGCGGATAAGAGAGTAGCTACATTAGAAAGGAACGCCCCTTACACCATTCCCTTCCTAAAGTCAGTGAATGTTGCGGGGGCGGGAATAGCTGCATTGAAAACATAAGATAGCTAGCTTCATTAAAGCGGGCAAGCTAGTTCATATTCTATTTCTTTAGCTGCTTCCTTTACTAACAATTAGCTAGTTTTATCATTGCATAATCTAGTTTTTTTTATCGAGTACATCTATATAAAAAAGTGCTTTGTCTAGTGCAAGACATTCTTTAGCTAAGTCTATAGCAGCTGATTCAATAGCGGATGGTCTTGTTGAAGGCTTTTTGACTTCTACTGAGAGCAAAGTCCTTACTTACCAGACCGGGCTACTTGAATAGCAGAAAGAAAAAAGTAGATTCGTGTCACGAACCCAACTCCTAGGTCACTAGGAAGAAGAATGGAGGGAAATAGAAGAGGTCCTGTAAAGAAGCTTTCATTCGATGCTTCTGATTCAACTCCCAGACAAACAAGGAAGTATGCGCGAAGATAGGGTTAGTCCCTGCGGCAGGCATTATCCGGGAACGATTCTCCAGGAACTTACAGAAGGTTGGCGTGACACGCCTAAATCCACAACGCTTCAGACGAAGAGATATATCTTTCCGCTTTAGCGGCTTGAACCCTTCGATCAATGCCTTACCACTTGGACTCCATGCGCAGTCTGAGATGTAAAACCACCTGACCTTTCTGAGTCGCTTACTTTAGCTTCCCCTCCCGCCGCCCATGGAAAAAAAATTCCTTTATTCTTCATCCATACTTGTATCCAAGTATTCAAATAGGAATTACCTTACTCTATCAAGTAAGTGAGTAGAAACTACCCTTTTTTCTTTCAAAAAAGGCTTATTCATCTGCTTTATCTGACGCAGAATCATCTCATTCCCTACCCGAGCCAACTCAATTCCAAATGGAAAAAGGTTCAAACGAGGAAAGGCTTACGGTGGATACCTAGGCACCCAGAGACGAGGAAGGGCGTATTAATCGACGAAATGCTTCGGGGAGTTGAAAATAAGCAGAGATCCGGAGATTCCCGAATAGGTCAACCTTTCGAACTTCTGCTGAATCCATGGGCAGGCAAGAGACAACCTGGCGAACTGAAACATCTTAGTAGCCAGAGGAAAAGAAAGCAAAAGCGATTCCATCTGAAAATGACTTGTAAACTTTATTATGACCATCCCTCATTGGCTGTCCGCGGATTCCATTATCAAGAAGTGTATCTACGGCTTCTTGTACCAATTTCTCCTGACACATTACTAATTCTCCCGGCGTAGATCTACTTGTTGATAATAGATCAGTAAGAGTATTGTTCCGATAGATGACTCTTCTATAGAGTTCTGAACCCTCGAATATGTTCGAAGATCTCAAAATGATCTTCTAGTTCCGGGGAGAATTCGCAAAACTCCGTTTCCATCGAGAATTGAATGGAGTCCCCTCCAGCAGCCCCCTTGATCAATTTGAGATTGTGCCATTGATTGATTTGAAGATTGGAGACTTGTCTTTCTCATTCACAAATCCATCTTTCTTTCTTTCAAGTCTGTTTGAAGGTAATGCCAATTCACTCGACTAACCCTCGAAAAGACGCTACATCTCTGAAACTTAGCCAATCCCAGTCCCAGTAGAAGCAATTACATCAAGACCTTCTTTCTATGCTATTAAAGAAAATCTTACGACTCCTTCTCTGAACCAAGCAAGATGTATGTCGTCCGACCCAACCTCAAACTCTTTCTTCCCGACCTAAAAAAACTAGGTTTCCCATTCATCGGGATCGATTCTGTAGGGGAGGTCCTGCGGAAAAATAGCTCGACGCCAGGATGATAAAAAGCTTAACACCTCTCATTCTTATTACTTTTTCATATTGAATCACAGCCATTTTCCCTCTTTCTTGGGAAGAGAGGATAAGACTCCGGGGGAAAAGCCTGAGCCTTTGATGAGCAAGAAGCCAATGTTGTAATTCTTGAGGATGATTCTTTGAAGCAATAGTTCCATAAGAAAGTACATGAGACTCTTTTACTTTCAAGCTCCGAAGAAGAGTGAAACTGACCCCATTTCGTCTCGTTTACCTTCCTTCCTTTTCGACTGGTGGGACGAAGTCGCCCGAAAACGTCCGGGTCGAAATATGGCTTTCAAATTAAGTTCCGAATTAGTGGATGCTGCCAAAGGGAGTGGCGATGCCATACGCAAAAAGGAAGAGACTCATAGAATGGCAGAGGCGGTTTGATAACCTGCTACTAATTCTTCTTCTGCTTCTGGTAAATCAAAAGGCAATCTCTACTCCACCAATATAAGCCTGTCCGATACTTGCCATTCTCATGGAAGAAACTTTCCCTGCATATTGATTCATTACCGACTGAACGGGAAATGCTTGCTTCTATTCTCTCCCTCCGAGCGATGAACCGTGATTGTCTAGCTGTACGGAATCCCTGGGGAGTGAAAGGATAGGTGGAACAGGAGTGGGTCGCCCAAAGGAGTAGATAAACTAAGTGAAAAGTCTGTTGAAGACCAGATGCCCTAAGGCCATAACAATTCTATGTGACATCGCGGCTGCTACCGCTTTTCCAACAAGTGAGGGAGCCCTCGAAAGGCGCCCGAACGTTTATGAAGAAGCTAGTAAGTAAGGAAAGAGTCCTAGTGGCAGCCCTGCCCCGGGATTTGTTGCAGGTAATAAATACCCGGGCTTTGCAATATTTGATTGATCACAATTCTGTATATTCCATTTATTATAAAAGTTCCCAGGGAATTCATTAAAGGAATATTTCCCCATGAGCAAAAAATACAAAAGTGAAACTTTATTTTCGCCGATTAATAGGAGCGCCCTCATTTAATTTCCTTTCGGAAATTGAACGGGCGCCGATTAAAAGGAACGCCCTCATATAATTTCCCTTCAGTTCGGAAATTGAACGGGCGAGTGCGGGGGGTAAAAACCCCTTCAGGGGGTAAAACCCCCCCTTGACCCCCCCTTTCCTACCCCCCTAACCCCTAAGGGGGGACGGACAGAACTCAGATATTGACTGCCCCTTGCCGTCTTCCCCTACCTTTTTGGAGTCCGGGGAAGCGGCGGGGGCCTGTTCTTGCGCCTTCTCGCTTCGCTCTCATGATTTCATCCCTGCGAGCGAGGTAATGATGCGTTACTGAATCTGGTGGTGGGTATGCTGCTACCAAACAAGCTTCTTCTGCTGATGCAGGGAAGCCAACTGAGGATGCTTCGGCGATTATTCCCTTCTTGAGCTAAATCATTGACCTCGCGCTTGATTAGGACATTGCCGGCTGTACCCATCCGTGTTCTATCTATCAGATCAGAAGAATTATAGCAAGAAGACAGCACCAGCGCCTTTCGAGGGCTCCCTCACTTGTTGGAAAAGCGGTAGCTGCAGTTTTCGTTTCCTAAGCTATAGGCAAAAAGGTCGTTCATCCGCTCCCTCCCGCTCGGAAGAAAGACACCCTACCCTTGCGCACTTGTGTCGATCATAGAAAAGCATTTCTTTAAAAATGAAACAAACCTCATTCTCTTGTTCCCTCCCGAAAAAACAGCAGATCTAGATGCGAGATGATCCCGAACCTATTTCATAACCACCATCCATCACCAATCACATTCCACATCCTTGGTTGTTGACCAACAACGCATGGGACAGGCATTGTTTGAGCCTGCCAAATGTTCGGGAGTTCTTCTATTCAATCCTTTTCCTTCTTCTTGTTGCTGGATATCTCGTTCGTACACATCTTCTCTTTGCTTAGCTGGCTTGCTTCTCCTAGAAAGCAGGGTAAATCCTTAAAGGCATGGGAAAGGGGGAATGACTGACTCTAGCGCCAGGCAAACGGGGTCTATAGTAGTGACCAACACTCTTTTCAGGTCCTTCTGCACTCACTTTGTGCTTATTCTTCTTTTGAAACATATTCTTTTGCACAGCATTAGTCTTTCAGACTGCTGTTCAAATCTCTTTTCTTTCAGAACCTAAAGAAAATGGTCAGATCAATCACAGTAAGTTGGCCCAGTCTCTTGCCCAGCCCTCGCCTTCTTCAGTGGCCAAGTTGAAGCGTTCAACGGTTCTTCGGTCTACCACCGCCTTTCTTAATCGGGTGCAGTAAGTATCGCCTCAGTTACAGTTAATTGAATCAACTCAGTTAAAAAGAGAAAAAGAACTCTGTCTTTTGCAAATCACATAAGTGACCAATGAACCTTACTGATGCAAGACTCCCTTGGCTAAGGATCTCTTTAGCTTTGCAGGTGCAATGAAGAATCGCATTCCTCACGACTCAAATGCGCTTCAGTCTTGAAGGGGAAAGATTTTCCTCATTCGAGCTTGGAACGGGGAAGAGGACTCACCTTAGCCAGCTCGCCATCTCCCTTAGGTAGCTCCATGTGGCCTGATTCGAAGCCTTCATTACGAAAAGAGCTCTTGCCAAGGATCAAGGAGCATATTCCATCCCCATCACCCGGGAAGTTGTTGAGGCCAAGATGCTGCTGGCCTATCTTGCTTTCTCATCGAGGTATACTTGAAATCAATCTTTGCCTATCTGATGGAAAGCGAATCGAAGTTGCTTACGCGCTTCTTTGCAGTCTTGTTCTCTACTGCATCTTATCCAGGACCCGATGCTTTGTGTCTTGTTGCTTCAAGTGTGGAAACCCCAGGACCAGAAGTAGTAGGATTGATTCTCATAATATATAGTAAAGTATGTCGAAATTTTTTGCGAAAATGAAAATTATCGAATCCAAAATAAAAAAAAAAATGTCCGATAGCAAGTTGATCAATTAATTAAATAAGAAATTAGGAGTTAGCAATCCATTTTGTTGGTACCATCCAAAGGAATCCAATTCAATTGCTTACGACTTGGGATGGTATGGGGCATTCCCTCATGATAGAATGGCTACCCTCTTTGTGTTGTCTACTCAAGGGAAGAGCGGGATACTTGGCGAAAAGGGTGGACAAGGCCGAAGCCAAGTCATCGACTGACCGATTTCTTTGTTTCAACGAATCAAGTACAAGCCAGTATTTTCCCTATATGTTCAAAGTGAAAACTCCCTTTCATTCTTGGAACTGACTTACCCGTTGGAGAACTACCGGTTCTCTTTCTGTTAGCAAGAATCCGCTGTTAGAGAATAGGCAACCTTCCCCCTGACTTGAGTTTTGTTTTAGTGCCGTGCCATAGGCTCTACTATTTATTTGCCGATACCGAGCTGAGAGCACATGAAGGAATGCTTTCACAAGCCCAGATATAGACCTTGAAGCGTCAAAGCCCTCTCGCAAGCCCAGAAGACACTTACGTAAATCGGGTTGAAGCTAAAGGGAAGAAGCCTAAAGAGTGTGAGGAATGGATGGCAACCAGAGAGGCTTTCCCAGGCGACGTTTTCTATTTACATTCCCGTCTCTTAGAAAGAGCCGCTAAACGATCGGACCAGACAGGTGCCGCTCTTCCTGAGACTGAGTTTAGTCAAGCCCCATCCCCGAGTCGGTTAAAGCCCAGCTCCTTCGGACTTAAAGTTCCGTGCTTCCCGATTAGTCACTCATTTCGCGCTACTATTGAATCTACTTTATGATTCCATTTTTGGTAAAAAACACAAGAAAGAGCGTGCTAGAGTCAGGGAAGAAAGAAGAGAACCTCGAAACAAGAGGGAAATGGACCTCGATTGAGAAATAAAACAGAGAATGATCTTAATAAGCTGCTGGAAAGAGAGTTTTTGATCCTTTCCTTCTCTACCTTGTTGGTTTGGCTATGTCAAACTTGAGACAAAAGCTTCCTTGCAGCAACAGGAAATCAAGTAATGCACGAAGACTAAAAAAAGAAAGAAAAGATGATTTAAGCTTATTGGCTGGAGCACCAGCTATTCGTCGAAGAAGGAATTTTCTTCTCCCTTTCTTGCAAAGAGCTCCAAGCGCAATCGAATCGACGGGGCGGAAGTAGCGTAGCAGCGAAGGACAGTGCCGAAGGTGCAGAAGTAACCACTTACTTAGTGCTTGCAAAGCATTAAGGAAGAGCACAAGACATAGGCTTAAGAAGACCGCGTGAAGGAAATGCTTTAACCAACGATAGGCCGTAAGGAAGAGGGTCAGAGGACTTGAAGGTAAAGGCAGCAAGGTTTAGCGAAGCCATCAACCTTCGCGGCCTCTAACCGTCCGTCCTGTTTCATCTTGATTTGGCTATACTTGTATGTAGCCTCCGAAAGAAACGGAGGATTTCATTCAATGACTCCGCGATCGCCCTCTAAACGATCAAAATAAGGTAAAGCTTGAAGATAAGTTTTGTACTCTATTAATTTCTCAGTCCACCTCCTAATCTCTGGCTATTGCTTCAACTCGCTAGCCTATTTTTTCTATTTGTAGGCCAGGAAAATCGAAATATACGAGATCACAAACATTGCTCGCAGCTAAAACTAAAAGACGTTATAAAGCTTTTTGTAAAGATCCCGATACCGGCCGGCTCCGTGACCGAAAAGACCTAACGGACTAATCCCTTATCTCGAATCCAGTAACTGGGGGTCTGTGGCTGACCGATATTGCGAGAAATGGAAATTTAGATCATAATAATGATCTAGATTCATATTATGATCTTTAAGTTTAAATCGTTAAAGTATAAATAGAAAAAGTATAAAGAAAAAAAGAAAACTCTTTATACCACGGTGGGGTCTTCGACTGGGGTGAAGTCGTAACAAGGTAGCCGTAGGGGAACCTGTGGCTGGATTGAATCCTTCGCGATGGAAATGCCCTCTTCCCCCAACCAACTAAGGGCAAGCACCTACTCCTAACAAAATGAAAAGCAGCAGGCTCCGCAACAAAAGCGAAGCGAGCCGCGCTAGAAGAAAGATTAGATCTTGTCCTCTCCCTTTCCAAAATCTTCGCTTTCATTTCATTTCAATCTTAGAAATAGTAGAGGAAGAAAGAAAAGAACGGTCGTTGTTACCGGACAATGAAAAATCCATGCTCTTTCGACCTCCCCGAAGGACAGCGGCAGCAGTGTGGTTCCAGGAGCTTCCGTTAGATTGAGATCTGCAGGGTGGCGGGGACTTCGGCGGTCCTGGTCAGAGACCACTGTGTTCGCGCCGGCGGTCCAACAAAGAGGCAAAGTAGTGGTCTTTTTCTTTCCATTACGAAAGAAACGCTTCGCCCGCTCCCTCCCCGGCGGATGTCAGCGGTTCGAGCCCGCTTATCTCCAACTCGTGAACTTCGTCTCTGGGTGCCTAGGTATCCATCGTAAGCCTTTCCTCGTTTGAACCTCGCCCTTAACTTTAAGGTTATGCCATCCTAAGGTGCTGCTAAATGTAAATGGAAGGATCTTATCAACGTCCATGAATGATAAATCATAGACCGAACGGCCGAATCGGAAAAATTGGGTGCTATCATATAGCTTTGTATCGGCTAAGTTCACGAGTTGGCTATACCCATAATCAGGTTTGGGACCACATCTGAAGAACAAGGGCTCAGTTCATCTACCGATGAATTGGATCCGCTCCGATTCGACCAAAAATGGGATTTTTTGCTAGAGAAAGGTTCTGTGACATGGGCGCTCAGCCCAACTCGGTCGGTCGGTTAGCGCACCTAACAGATGATGAGATTCTCGATCGATTTGATCGAATTTGGAAATGTCTTTTTCACTATTCAGAACAGTGGAGCTTTCGATCAAGATGTTCTCGCGTCCCCCGTTCGGGCTCTCGCTCAAATCGGAACCTTTATGCCTTGGTAGGCTTTCGACTCAATCTAATAGCCTACCTATCGAGCGAAAATCAAAGAGAAAGTTTTCGCATAGGCTCATCATCTGATGCAGAACCGATGCGAGAAGGATAAGAAATATAGGGGAAGAGGAGATTCTTAGCTTTCTCGAAGAAAGAAGCGAATGTTGTCACAGAACAGAAAGGACCCGAGGGGTTGATTGGGGCGAGCCATTCTCAATCCTTGTTTTCAATCTGTATATCCAACCCAAGAGTGTACCGGAGCTCTTTAGAATGTGAATATTGAGTGAAATCCCTTAGTCTAAAAGTCTTCCTTGGCCTTGGCTAGTGTGAATCCTCCTCTAAAGAGGAGTGAGGTGTCCCACAGGCGTAAAAACCGTTTTTTTCTAGGCGACTTCCTCTTGAAAAGGGGCGTAGAGAATCGCTAAAGCGGCAGGAGAGATTTAATTAATAGAGAAGTGAGGACAAGGGAGCAGTTGAGATGGTACGAATGGGATCGATGTCACTTGCTCTATAATCTTCCTTCTTTTTTTGTTCTTCCTTGACTCTTGATTCAATTCATCTGCACCTGCAGTTGATTCGATCACAGCTTCTTCAACAAGAGAGAGGCATCCAGCCTAACCCCAGCTCCTGTTCCGACAACTGTCCCCCTCTCTACGGCACAAAACCAGAGCTCCCATCCTGCCCGAGTTGCTAAATCTGCCCAATTTCCCCTTCATGTATGGTTGCCCGATGCTATGGAGGGTCCTACTCCTATTTCAGCTCTCATACATGCTGCTACCATGGTAGCAGCTGCCACCTGGGGCTGTAGTATGTTCCAAGGGTTGGGCTGTTCGCCCATTAAAGCGGTACGTGAGCTGGGTTCAGAACGTCGTGAGACAGTTCGGTCCATATCCGGTGTGGGCGTTAGAGCATTGAGAGGACCTTTCCCTAGTACGAGAGGACCGGGAAGGACACACCTTTGGTGTACCAGTTATCGTGCCCACGGTAAACGCTGGGTAGCCAAGTGCGGAGCGGATAACTGCTGAAAGCATCTAAGTAGTAAGCCCACCCCAAGATGAGTGCTCTCCTATTCCGACTTCCCCAGAGCCGCCGATAGCACAGCCGAGGCAGCGACGGGTTCTCTGCCCCTGCTCCCGAGAAAGCTATTTCAGCCTTCCGGGCAGTGTTGGGCCATTCCTACGTCCCTTATCGGTATGAACCCCCCCCCCCCCCGCGGAAGGGTGGCGGCTTACTTTCCTGTTGCATAAAATACAAAATAAGGAATTGACCTCGTTATTATTAATTAAATTTTTGAGTATTTCAAACAAATCCTTAAACTCAAAACTACCTGTTATCCAATAAAGACCTAAAATTCCTAATAATAAACCGAAATCCCCTACACGATTAGTCACAAATGCTTTTTGACAAGCATTTGCGGCAATAGGTCGTGTGAACCAAAAACCTATTAATAGATACGAACACATTCCAACTAATTCCCAAAAAATATAAATTTGTATCAAATTCGAACGGAACTACGAGATCACCCCAAGGACGCCTTCGGCATCCAGGGGTCACGGGCCGACCATAGAACCCTGTTCAATTCAATAAGTGGAACGCATTAGCTGTCCGCTCCCGGGTTGGGCAGTAAGGGTCGGAGAAGGGCAATCACTCATTCTTAAAACCTTAAAACCGGCATTCTTAAGACCAAGGAGTCAGGCGGAAAAGGGGGGAAAGCTCTCTGTTCCTGGTTCTCCTGTAGCTGGATGCTGAAAGAGAAGCTACTGGGCATGGGCATCCTCACTGACGCTATTTAGTTCTTCGGGATCGGAATTCCCACTAGAGAAGACGGGAATTGAGTCAGGGGTCATGTCAGGGTTATCCCCGTATTGTATTAGCGAGAGGCGGAACCCTTTGTAACCCACACGAGTGGTACCAATCTAAGAATGGTGAAGGGGGCCGGGCCTATCATATCAAAAGGGTTGTAAAAAGAGAACCCGACCACTTATTTCATTCGACGTTCCGGGGTAAGGACCGCCCGATTCGACCAACTTTTTGATAACAAGAAGGCGAGCTGATCTGCTTTGATCAAGGAAAAAGCCCAGTCAGCTCCCGCTTTCAACAGCAGGATTGGATATGATTGGTGATACTCCTGCGCAGCCTCCGCCGGGTCAGCAAACCATTGCGGGAACGGTGGTCTTGATCACTATAGGTCCTTGAATATGGGAGTCGAACAGGAGCTGGTTGCTCGTATTCGCTTGATGGAAAATAGGATGCTTCCGGGGCTTAAACCTCGATCTTTACTTTCACAAAACGCCCCAAGTAACCATGAATTGGGAATCCTGCGCAATTTCTCTTTTCTTAAATCAAATCCAGCCTCACAATTCCATTTTTGTCTAAATTGCGGAGTAAATGAGCTTCTAAATGCGGTATTTCGCTAGTGACTGAGGGCGGATAAGAGAGTAGCTACATTAGAAAGGAACGCCCCTTACACCATTCCCTTCCTAAAGTCAGTGAATGTTGCGGGGAATGGTAGAAGAAACAGCTGATGGTGAAGTCAGTGAAGAAGATTTTTCCTATAATACGCATCGAATGGGCAGAATGCGCTCTTAGCAATTGAATCCGTAACCTTTGTTATTTCATCTCCGGCTATTGAATCAGCTGAGAATGCTACCGATACCGATACCGGAGCTGCTAAACTAAAGAAAGTGAATCTAATAAGGAATATGGGAATGCACTGTGCGAGCGTGTCGATACGGCTACTAGGGAAAGTCATAGCGGTATGCCAGGCTGTCTGTCGACTTTTCTTCCCATGCCCGAGATGGCCCTCTGGGGAGCAGTCTCCAACAGAGATAGCTTTGTGGTCAACTTCTATTCTACTTGTTGGAAGGTTCGTCCGGATCTCTTCCCGGGTCAACCTACTCAATATCCAATGGAGGGTAGGCTTTTGGTTCTCCTTTTAAAAGTAGCTCCTTTCTTCTTATTTTATTAGTGGTTTTCACCTTTATCTGGTATGAGCTAATGCTAACTACATGGATTTCAGGGCATTTCAGTAAATTCATTAAATGAAGTTTCCAAGGCTGGCACACAAACTATATCACCAAGAACTCCTACTTGAATGATTGACTGATAGAACGATTCACTGGCGAATGCTGCCCTTTTGGCATCAAGCAAGGAAGGCTGCTCCAGCTCTCGCAAGAATTGTATGGGAGTCGTCTTCGGAGGGACTTCCCGAATGACCGTACCGAGGAATTCTACCGTACTCCGTGCAGCTATTGTTGTTGATCCCGCAGAGCCTACCCAAAGGTTCAGGCCGGATTGTAGGAAGTGGGCGATACGTTTTTGTATTTCTATGAGAAGCTCTACGGCACCCACGATTCCCAATAGTAAGTCGTCGGCATATCGCGCGTAACAAATCCTTATTAAGTAATGGGTTTTAAAGGGGGCCAGCTTACGGGCCAGGCCTTTCTCTGACCTGATAACTAGTATCGCTGCCTCGCCCAGCTCTATCAGCATGAAATGCCAAGTTTTGTCGCCTCATTGTACTAGAGGCCCTTCTCACCGAAGTCTTTCCCACGATTTTCATTATCTTAGAGTCGACTCCTTTTGCTTTTTCTTACCCTGAGTAAGGGCGCCATCAGTTAGCTTCAGTTCGAAGCATTCAGAAGGCTTGAGGAACTGCCCCGTTCGTTCCGCCCGAAACAAGCCAATTAGTTCTCCGGGCGCCCCCGCCGCTTCCCCGGACTCCAAAAAGGTAGGGGAGACCTTCAAATGGAGAGAGGAAGAAAGGACAGCGTTCGCAGCATCTAAAGAAAATAAAGAAGAAAAGGGGAAGACGATTTGGCATCTGTAGGTCTTGCTTCATATTTGTTAATTCATTTTTGGTTTACAGTGGAGCCAACGACCCACTAAGACTAACGTATCTACAACTACTTCCCGAAGGTAAGCCATAAAAAGCAAGGGGCTAAGGATCTCTCGACGCCGATAATTTCTTATGTGCCCGGGTTCGGCTCTCACTGAGAAGTGAAAACCTGTGACTAGATCGTCCTGAAGACGGGTGCGGCCCTGCCTACTCCGACTGAACTCGCTTCTACTTGTCTTTTTTTTATTGGCTGATTTGTACCCAGGTGTTGTCACCAAAAACCTTCCCCGATTGACACGGAGGATATGAAATAGCTCGACCAACCCTTTTTCCTAGCCCTCGAATCCTGCAAGGTTTTGGCTCGCAATAAAGCGTCAACCTCACATCCCCTCGATCTCCTTACCAGCTGTCCGACTGGACGCGAGACATAGTCCGCCGCTGGCAGTGATCGCTGAGAATCCCTTTATCTGGGCATCATTCCCTTATGAGGATGACATAGATTAGTTGAATCTGCGGCGGGGGAGGAAGTAAAAGGGCCTACCATTCCTCTACGATGGGAGGGATTTAGATCCTATCTCTCGCGAAAGGGATTTAGCGAGAACTAGAGATAGACTGATTCTCTTATTCAATTTCGTGGGATTTGCTCAGTTTCCATTGCGGGCGGGCTGTTCCCATTTCCTCGCTGACCCATCATGCAAAAGGTACGCCGTTAGAGTTTCAACCCGGCCTCCAAAGAGCCATCTCCATGCCTATCAGCGAGCACATAAACCAGAAGAAGGGAGCCGCCCCCACGAAATGTAGCTTATGCGGAACCGATTAGTAGCAACTTCTTCCGTAGAGGCAGGTAATAACCTAACTCTGTTCAACAGGGGAGTCCCGCCGGAGGTAAACATTGTAAATAAAACATTGAACTTAGCGTAATTCGAACAACTTAAGGGAAATGAAGCAACCAAGGGTAATCATAAAGCAGCAGTGGATTGTGAATCCACCACGCGCGGGTTCAATCCCCGTCGAAAGTAGAAAATTTTTGGCTTGCTACAAGCTGGGCTCCGCCCTATCTATTCGTCTCTTTTTTCAAATGGATCTATTTAGTTCTTCTCGGAGGAGGGCCGCCTCTTTGTTGGACCGCCGGCGCGAACACAGTGGTCTCTGACCAGGACCAGGAACCAATTCGAATTTGGAGCCGAATGAGACCCGATTCTCTTCTGTGAATTGAATGTCTTCCCCCGCCCTTGCTTTCTGGCGGAAGGCGAGGAGCACTTCAGTTTTCCGAGTATGGTTCAGAGGAACGAAAAAGAGTTTTCATGTTGGCTGGATAACTAGAATGGTCATCAGAGCCAACAATTTACTTCGAGGATTTTACATATGATCGAAAAATCAAAATCAATCGGATTGGCTCGCAACGACTTCAAACGGGCGGGGGCGGTAACCTCAGGGAGAACACCAATGGAACAGTAACTCGAGATCCCCCTGTTACTGAATCTGGTGGTGGGTATGCTGCTACCAAACAAGCTTCTTCTGCTCCGGTCGTTCCAGATCTTGTCCAGGCTCCACTTTCGGTTTCAAATAATCGTACCCTCTTGGGGTCCAGGGACAACCGGAGAATTCTTTCTCAAGAACTGACTTCTCGTGCTGAATGTCGATGAAACACTCGTACGCCGGAGGGACGGGTTCAATCTCGGCAGAACAAATCACAGGGGGGGGGTTTTACCCCCTGAAGGGGTTTTTACCCCCCGCACTCGCCCGTTCAACCTCAAAAATGGAATCTTTTTTTGATCAACGGCAACTTTTTGTTTGATTGCAGCCAAGGCAAGAATGCCACAAATGGTGGTGTTGTAGCTAATTGTTAGTAAAGGAAGCAGCTAAAGAAATAGAATATGAACTAGCTTGCCCCCATAAATTCCAATGGCCTTCTTCGTTGATCCGCGTAACTCTTTTGCCTACTCTGAGCTGTCTTCATTCGCGACTGAATCAATCGAATCTTGTCAGTTGTCTCTTGAATTAACTCTGGTCCAATAATACGTGTCTCGTCAATATCATTCCAACACAAAGGTGTTCGACATTTCCGACCATACAATGCTTCATATGGAGCCATTCCAATGGTAGTTTGATAACTATTATTATACGAAAATTCTACCATTGGCAGAAATTTCTCCCAAGTGCCTTGAAAGTCCAAAACACACGCTCTGAGCATGTCCTCGACAATCTGGTTGGTGCGTTCTGTTTGTCCATCAGTGGCTGGATGAAAAGCTGTACTGAAATTAAGTTTCGTTCCAAGAGCTTTCTGTAATTCTTTCCAAAATCTTGCTTGGAATCTCGAATCACTATCTGAAACAATCGAGCTTGGTACTCCGTGCAATCGAACTATGGTGTTCATATATAACTCTGCTAGTCGATCCAAGCTCCAATTATACTTAATTGCTGAGAAATGTGCTGACTTGGTAAATCGATCTACAATGACCCATATGGCATTCATTCCCTTGTTTGACGAGGGCAATCCCATGATAAAATCCATGGATATTGAATCCCATTTCCATTCTGGCACATCTAGGGGTCGCAATAAGAATGTCAAGGCTAAGGTGTTCAAAGTTGGAGAGGAATCTGTTTAAAAGAACTTAATAAAAAATGAAAAATCTTTTTTGAATAAGCACAAAGTGAGTGCAGAAGGACCTGAAAAGCGGCCACTAGTAACAAAGCTCAAATAAGGTATCACCATCTGAAATGCGCGAAACTTCGATTGGCGGAAGCCAGTCCATGAAGATTCTCCCTTTTCTTACCGACGAAGGGGGGACGGGGAAAGCTACAGGTCCAAACCCTTCGACCCTTCTTTCTAAATGGGGGCGCACACTAAGCCAGTTAATAATTCTAGTTAGCGCTTTTTCAAAATTGTTCTTCTTTCCAAAATCTTCGCTTTAGCGATTCGGCAGCAGCTAAATAAACTGCTGAGTTCTGCGGTGGATCACCATTCCCTTCCTAAAGTCAGTGAATGTTGCTCAAGCACTGAAATGAGAAAGGCTTGTAGACTCGTAAGGCGAAGGAACTCGACGAAAGTAAGTCTTCGGCGGGTCACCATTACTTGACAAGGATTGATTACCAGTCAATCCCCGACGGAAGCCTAGCACGACAAAGCACTCTCCGAGGGCATGGAATGTTTCATTTTTTGGTCAGCTATCGCTTTTCCAACAAGTGAGGGGAATGGAGCGAAAGAAAGAGCAATTGAAGAATCAGAGGCTGCTGCTTAATAATAAGCTCGGCCGTTGTTCCGGTCGAGCACTCTCCTTTCTTTGCTCCGCTCCTTCGACTGATTGTTCGCATCGGATCTCAGCAAGCTCCTGATCCACCAATCCCAATTGGCATCCCAGTAAGGGCTATCTGATCCGATCAACTGCCTAAGCCGTAGCGCGCTAGCACGCGTACTATGAAATGCTACTAATTAGAGGTAGATCCCTTATGACTGGTCTGCAACATTCACTGACTTTAGGAAGGGAATGGTGTAAGGGGCTGTTTCAGGGTATGTTCGACCAAAGATTTTGCCCACCCAATAGTAAAATCCTGCAAATAAAGCAAAAACGGCGCAGGCGTTAGGCCGATTAAAGCCAGAACCCTACGGCGTGCTATTTGTTTACATCCATTAGTTTGTAAAGGATTCAATGCAGACTTTGAGTTTCGGTCTTGCGACCGTACTCCCCAGGCCATCATCCTAGGAAAGGCTTAAAGCATGACATACAGTTTGGCGTATTCGGGGCCTGAGCATACGTGGTCTCGTGGGCTTTCCCTAGCCCTAGCTCACTCCCTTTGAACTTCGCCGCTGGGACAGATCTTATTTGAAAGAAAGTTAGCAACCGCTGGCTTGCAGGACCAGTCTGTTCTCGCCTATCGATAGATAGCAGGTTGCTTCCAAGCTCAAACTGAAACTGAATTGCTACTTTTTTCTTGTTATTGATAGAGTGGGCATACCCAATTATATCTCTATTTGCAGTGACAGCATCAGCTTTCACAGGTTCGTTGTCTATTATAAAAAACGAATGTTATTCCGGTTCAGACACTTTATGAACTGACAGAGAACAAGGCGGCTACAGGAGACGGGAGCTACCCACGCGAGGATGAACAAGAAGGAAAATGGAACTATTGGATTTTTGTACTTGCCTCCGGCTACGTGTCCAAAGGCCCCCCTCGCCCGCCCGCCAGCTCTAACAATTCCGTCCCCATCTATCAAAACGACCGGAAAGGTTTAAAAAAAAGTAGTTAAACTCTACTGCGGTGACGATACTGTAGGGGAGGTCCTGCGGAAAAATAGCTCGACGCCAGGATGATAAAAAGCCGATGTGGCAATAGGGGCATGGTTTGGTAATAGCCGAAGAAGACCCTGGCCAATCCACGTGGCCTGCTTGACGAACGCTGTTTGGAAGAATTACTTTTATCTCGCAACTAGTATAGGCGGATTTTTTATGCTCCTAATGTTTTGGGGCATCCCGACAATTATATACCTGCTAATCCGATGCCCACCCCGCCAGCAGAGTATGCTACTTATAAGAAGTAGCGCTTACCGGCATCAAGCCCCGACACAGTTTGAAAGTGGACCTCCCTCTCCAAGAGGAGTGTGGCTTCCTATAATTCTTGTCTTAGTTTCAAAACATGTTTCAACCCCGGCCCTACTTTATCAATAACCTATTGGTTTAGAGCTGAAAATACCCATATGACCGATCAATATAAATACTCCAACACTCCACCTTTGTTATATATTCCATACATCACACTAGATAGATATCATATTCATGGAATACGAATCACTTTCAAGATGCCTTGGTGGTGAAATGGTAGACACGCGAGACTCAAAATCTCGTGCTAAAGAGCGTGGAGGTTCGAGTCCTCTTCAAGGCATAATATTGAGAATGCTCATTGAATGAGCAATTCCAAGATCTCGGATAGAATCGGTATTGATATATTGATTCGATCCGAGATCTTGGAATTGGAATAAGTTCGGCAGCGGATCACGAAATCTTGGTGATCTTCTCTATCTAATGAAAGGGGAGTCCGCTTTGAAATCGTCCGCCCTGCACCCCCCCCGAGTATATGCTTCAATAGGAATCGCACAAGGGGAGATTGATACAATAGAAACCTCTGGTAAAATGCCTGCCCGTAACGTAACTCCGCAGATAAATTACATAGTCCGTTTTAGGGATTGGCGACTTACCCATTCAGTGACTTTGGCACTGTACGTTCCCAAAACGGGCACTATCGGGTCGGATGAATTCAATAATAGACACCTGTTGGCATTCCAGCCTTCCTTCTACTTTCAGGGCCTATCCGAAAGAGAATCCAGTACTTCTTGGTCGTGAATATCTGAATGAATAGGACGAACCGCCCCGTGGATATCTTTGCTTCGGAACAAAACAATTCAAATTAGGCTCGGTCAACTGGAATGTGTATTATCCATTTTAGGCAGTTCATACCATCCATACATAGTGTTTTGATCTAAGATTTCAATTCTTCCATGTTTCAGCAGTAGCATATTGTTCCATGGAGCCACGATATTGTTCTATGGAAGCGGGCGGGCTCTTATTCGGCCCGGTTTTTTGGTGTCGTAGGGGAGGGATTGGCCTTTCTAACGCATATTCAGTCGTACCGGCATGGCCCCACTGATTTGTTTTCGATCGGAGCATCAGGCAGCGCAACCCGGTTCTACTTGACTAAGCCCCGTGCTCGTTTAAGGGGGGGTTTTACCAAACTACCTTTTTGATAACAGGGCAGAAACCCTCGACCCGACATTCATTAGTTTCGAATGAAGAATGAAGAGTGCCCTGGTGATCTTCTCTATCTAATGAAAGGGGAGTCCGCTTTGAAATCGTCCGCCCTGCACCCCCCCCCCGAGTTATCGGACTGCAAATCCTGGAATGACGGTTCGACCCCGTCCTTGGCCTCGGAGAGTAGCGAGCAGCACGGAACTTGAATCAAATCAATCAAATGGCATAGTAGAAGGGGGCTTTCCTTTGTTTGTTCAAAATCCACAGACAACATTCTGGAACTTTTCTCGTCTCTGAAAAAGATAAAAGCATTCATTGGTGGCAATGAATCACTTAATGGTTCCAATGAAAAGTTTCCTCAGAGTCATGGAAAGTATGTATCATCTAGTCTCAAGCAGCCCAATCCCTGGCCTCTTTTGAAGGATTTCCTGATGTGAGACAACTCATATCTGAAGCAATTGATGCACATCTTAAGTTGTTGCGCTTCGAAGAACTCTTGCTCACAGGAGAGTTCCAGATTGATCCTGCCCACCACTTCACTTTCGCTTAGGCCCGAGCCAAGTCAGTGGTCGTGGATTAAGGGATGCTCCAATGCAGGAATTTCCGGAACAAGAACGGGCTCTCGCGGCCACTGTAGTGCTAACTGAGCATCATTGATTCGAGTTTGTTCGAGACACTCCCTCACCCTCACGGGGTCGTAAGGGACCCCTATGTCATTTGCCCAAGCCCGTCGCCAGTCAATCGGGCTCAAGTCCAACTCTTCTTCTTTCTCTTCTCTGTGGACTAGGGAACCCTAAAAACCAGATACCAGGATATGAGTCCTGTAATCAGTGAGACGACCTTTGATCTTCTTTGAATAGGCTAGAATCATCGCTCGATAGATGGAATAGATAGGGCCCCAAAAGTTTTGAATTCGCCGCTAGGGAATTCACACGAAAGGGAACGAAGAATTCTCAACGAAAAAGGTGCTCTCTGAACCGAACGTGAAAGTTATTTTCCATCAGACGGCTGTTCCCGTAACTCCACTCTTGACTTGGATTATATATCCAAAAAGGTCCGCTCTCGGCCATTCCACACGCTGCCTAGCCGAGGCAGGTGCGCGGAGCCGGAGCCCGGCATGTTCGCCCGCTGGGCCGAGTGTTCGCCCACTGATCAGTCTTCGCCTTTAGATAACAAAAAGTGTCCGCCCGCCAAACTACGACGAGAGTTTCGCCTTACTCTAATAAGTAAGCAAGTAGAAACTACCTTTTGAAGCGCCAGTCGCGTAGGGCGACCGGGCCAGGCCAAGTCAGAAAGGCTTTGATGACTCAAGGTTCATATTAGGGAAAGGAGAGTGAGGGGAAGAGGCGACGAGAGTCGGCCCGATCATCCAATTCGCCCAGCGAGAAAGGCCCTGATCCTGCCAACCAAGTCAAAAGAAAGAAGAGAACGTATGTAATCGCTAAAGCGAAGATTTTGGAAAGAACTTCGTATTTTGGTAACTTTCTAGGAGTCATGTTTAACCTTGAATGCTATTAATAGATTCTACAGCAATAGACCCCCGGACTCGGAAAGTAATAACGAAAATGGCTAACCCAATAGCAGATTCCGCAGCTGCCACCGTTGGAACCAATAAAGCAAATGATTGACCCATCATATCATCCGAAGAAACAGAAAATACCAAAAAGTTCGAATTCACAGGTGAGACCGAGAGAAAGAAAGGACGGAGGTTACCCTGGTAATGGCATTTCTCGACCGTGTCTCCGAGGGACAGTTGAACGAGCGACTCATGAATGCTGCCAGATCGAACGAGCCAATAACTCGAACGCCTTCGGTCTGTTTTTTGAGCAAGAATCACAGCGTTACCTTACCTTCACCATGATACAGACTCCAAGTTCTTATGGCAGAGCACGAGTAGATTTATCATCAATATGATGATGAGAATAGAAACCAGAAGCACGACCGGAGTCTTCGTGGTCCAAGATAATAAAACCATCAATAAGAGTAACGTAAGCATGAGACTTTTTGGTAGTACCGGTGAACCAGATGGCCGCGGCGATAGAATCTGGGATAAGTAGCGAAAAGCGCAGTATGGCAATCGGAGACGGGTAAAAAAAAAGTTCAGTAAGAAATTGGATAGATAGATTCGTGAGTAGTGTAATCATAGAAAATAAGGTGACAGGATTGGTAATCTACTCTCCCTAATTATATTATATAAAGGTACCGGAGCTGCTTTTCTTATGTTGAACAAGTCCTTTTTTCTTAGGACCGGGACAGAGAAGACCTCCAAGCAGCCTTTCTCTTATATAAGAGAAAGCAATGTTAGATGTAAGACTAACCCAATCTGGAAACTGGAGGGGATAGACCTCCTACCGCAGGAAAGGCAACGAGTTCAGCTGCTCAATTGAAGCGGAGAAGCCCCTACGCGGTTAAGCAGCTGAAAGAGAAGCTACTGGGCATGCGCTCATAATTTTTTGCCAGCACGTAGTTGTGCTGTCAGTAAGAAGGGAGCCGGCGCCTTTCGAAGTACTTTCTAGTGTGCGCTTTAGTTTTCAACAAGGGCTTTAGGCTTTTAAGATAGAAAGGGCTTTTCTCGCTTGTTTAGTAAAGTCAAGTTTTTGGCCTTATCTTGCAGGTGACGACGACGTCGAGTTGGCGGCGGAGAAAGACTCGGCATTCAGGCGAGCCGCCCGGTGGTGTGGTACGTAGTGGGTTTAGTACGCTCCGCCAAAACGACTCCGAAACAAACAAAAAGGTGCGTGCCGCACTCACGAGGGACTGCCAGTGATATACTGGAGGAAGGTGGGGATGACGTCAAGTCCGCATGGCCCTTACGGGCTGGGCGGAAGAGGGTCGGAGGACTTGAAGGTAAAGGCAGCAAGGTTTAGCGAAGCCATCAACCTTCGCGACTTATTTAGATTTAGGGGCCGGATTGAGCCATTTAATAGCTTCATTTCGAACTATATCCGATAGTTCGTATCCCCCTTCAACCGGCTTCAAAACTAGCTATTCTGCTGACGATTTTAGCCTTTATATATCACCCCGAATGGAGTACTCAAGTTGAACCGGGCGGAAATCTCCTTTGGTGAAGAACATGAACATGCTCAAAATAGACCTTTTTCTACTTTTTATATTAAAAAAAGCAAAATTATCTAATAGCTTAATAGCTGCAAGACCAAAAGAGGGTGAAAAGAACCGAAAGCCCATCTTTTACTTTGAAGTTCTTTCCAGATACATGGCTTACATACCCGGCTCAACCAACATTCTTGGAAAACAATTGAATCGAGGGTCCGGAGGAGAATTGGCCACTCAATCTTGTGAACTAATCGAGACCGAAATTGGAAAAAGAGATACGAACGAAGAAAAATAACCAATCGATGAAAGAACATGAAACCATTCTGTTTCAATAGAGGTACGAGAAACGGTTGAGGGTTGGACCGTAGGTGCGATGATTTACTTCACGGGCGAGGTCTCTGGTTCAAGTCCAGGATGGCCCAGCTGCGCCAGGGAAAAGAATAAAAATCGAAGAAGCGTCTGACTCCTTCATGCATGCTCCACTTGGCTCGGGGGGATATAGCTCAGTTGGTAGAGTGCCGCTCTTGCAATTGGGTCGTTGCGATTACGGGTTGGATGTCTAATTGTCCAGGCGGTAATGATAGTATCTTGTACCTGAACCAGTGGCTCACTTTTTCTAAGTAATGGGGAAGATTCACTTTAGCATACCACTCTGGCAGAAAATAGTCTATTTGCCATAGGCGCCCTGTAAACTAGGCACTCTCCAAATGGTACCGGATTGAAGCTAGTCAACATTCAGCCCTTGGAATTTCATAATGACTCTCAGACTTTGCAGAAGCGTCGGGCCTCCCCATCAGTTGGCATAAAAGTCAACTCTTCCTTTCCAGGAAAGGAGTTGACAGGCACTTTATTTCGGGCATTCTTGATCTGTCTAGGGGATAACAAACGTCAAGGGGCTTGGCTTGGTTCACCCTCTCTGGTACATCCTAGGACATTAGAGTGAGATGTCGGCCGTTCCACTCGCGAGTAAAGAATCTTTACCACTACTACCTACTAACTTCTCGCCTAATCCCTCAGGAAAGTTGACCGACTAAGGCCTCTTCAAAGCCGGACGGAGGATCACTTTTTCTTTGAACGAATCTTGCTCTCTTATCTGCTTCTTCTTTTGTTGACAATTCTTCTGTTGTCGTAGAGGGAAGAACTGGTCTTTCAGGGCCCCGACGGGTCAATGCTTTGGATTCAGCCCTTCTTATGGACTTCCCCTGTCTCAGTTCATGTCTAACTGGCACCTAGGGGGAACCCGGCCTTTCATCATTCCATTCCTTACCATCTTTCGGTAGCAGCATCCGGAGAAAGAACTGGTAGTCTCCCATGGTCCAGGGGCCTTTAGGCCCCTGCGCGCAGAATTCATTACTTCTTAGCCCGGGTTGAGTGGTGAGTGCCGTTCACTGATCACTGATCGCCTTAATGGAGGGAGCTTTCATGTTAGTGCAGTGCTTGATAACAGGAAGAGCAGCAAAGCGCGGCCTTGAAGAGCCGAAACTCCTTCACAGCAGCAAAGGAGAAGACAGAGTGACTATGAACCTTAAGCAGCGAGCGCCAACCCTCCATAGGTGATATGAAAGTATAAGAACTCAACGGGACCTTCCTTCCCCCTCGAATTAGACAAACAAAGAAGGGGGAGGTCCCATTAAATTCTTTTTTTAATTATCAAAAATTTTTATTAGAATGTTTTTCGTATAAATGAAAAAAAGGATCCCCAGAGAGTAGAAGAAGCAGCATACGACATAAGGGCAACGTAGCGAGCCTATTTAGTTAAGGTTGTTTACTCCCTTACTTGATAGAGTAAGGCGGGAGAGCAAGTGGAAGTGCGGGTAAGGGTGCCCTCAATTGACTAGAAGAGCAGAGCTTAAGAGCAATGTAAAGGCTCTTTTAAAATAAGCTTTTCTGATGGTACTTTGACAATTGAATCCAAATTTCCCCATTATTTTCGTATCCGTAATAGTGCGAAAAGAAGTCCCGGCTCCAAGTTGTTCAAGACAAGAATAGTAGAATAGTGGCGTTGAGTTTCTCGACCCTTTGCCTTAGGATTAGTCAGTTCTATTTCTCGATGGGGGCAGGCGAGGGGGGCCTTTGGACACGTAGCCGGAGGCAAGTACAAAAATCCAATAGTTCCATTTTCCTTCTTGTTCATCAATCGGAAATCAAGACAAACCGGAGCAAGGGTGTCATCGTAAAGTAAGGAAGTCCAGTATCCGTCTTAGAAGAAGGGGCGTAGCGAATCGCTAAAGCGAAGATTTTGGACGGAAGGATCAATGAAAAACGGGGAGTGAGTTCATAAACAGGACTCTTTCGAACCGCTTCCTGCTTCTTCGCTCTTACGGAACCTTTGAAAGAGGCTAAGGTGTTCAAAGTTGGAGAAACTTAGGACCTCCGTACGTAAACTTGCTCTTACGGAACCTTTGAAAGAGGAGTTTTAGCTTTCCCTCCTATCTTTCTTAACGGATTCTCCGAACTGAGGACGGGTTTTTGGGGTTAGCTCACCCTCGCGGGATCGCGACCCTTACTTACTAGCTTCTTCATAAACGTTCGGGCGCCTTTCGCGAGCCGGGCTTATAGAGATGAGGCCTTTTGGCGAAGCCAAGTCAATTTCGGGCCACCAAACCGCGGGGCGGCTTTTTTGTTTCACAATAAGACCTGGACGATTATCCTTTTTTCTCAATCAATCTCAACAAAAAAAGATTCTTCCACGGATCTTTCAATTTGATGTAACTGAATTCTTTAACTTCCTATTAAAATGCAATGGGAGATAGGAAGCTTCTGGACCACCCTTTTCAGCCAGATAGCGAGCAATCACTTGGGCTTCTGGACCACCCTTTTCAGCCAGATAGCGAGCAATCACGTGACCTGCACCGAGTTGGTGGCTACAGGGCTTACCAAAGGGGAACTCCAGGTGAAGACCTTATTAAGCACTCCAATTGGGCTTGCTTCCCTCTTTTCTTTCTTCCTCTACTTCTCTTTTGGACTTGACTCAGGCTTTTGCTGTTTCATAGCTTTCAACTGAGCGGCAGACCCGACGCGACTGACAGATAAGCCGCCCTCCATTTGAGCGAAGTCTCTGGCCTTCCCCGTTATGACTTAGAGCATCTCTCACTTCATCGATAGCTATTCATTTGAGTCTTCGGGTAGCATTGCTTTGGATTCTAAATTAGAATGCCAGACCGGTATACCCCCAGGCATTGGGAATTCCTTCGCGGAGAAGAAAAAGAGGAAACCTCTAGTTGAGAAGCGCTCTCGCCCTTGGCTCGAGCTACTTTTGGTGGTGAATCAGAGCGGAGGAGGCCCTCGTCCCTGCCCATTCCATCCGCCCCGGAACTAAGAAAGAATCAAAGAGAAAATCAAGGAACTAAAAACGTTTCCAATACCGACAGCAGCTCCCGCTGATGCAAGAAGTCAACTTTGATTAAGTGACGGGATCGACTTATATAGACGCAGCAGATGGGACTCCACTTTCTTCTATTTTTTTATCCGACGTGCCCAGAGGCCAGAGGCGAATCCGTTCGGTTTTTCCCTACCCGAGCCAACTCAATTCCAAATGGAAAAAAAATCCTAAGCCTAATTCTTTGTGAGCAATCGATCGTGACAAGTCGACCCGAGAATAGTCAGCTCGAAGTCAGCCCAGAAGAAGATGCGTTGTTAGGTGCTCCATTTCCATTGAGGCCGAACCTAAACCTTGCCGTTCTTCGCTCAAAATAATTCAGAAGACCAGCTGCTTCTAATGCAGGTGGGGGGCCTGAGATTGTGATGGTAGAACCATAAATACTATCCGAAATAGTGTACAAATATCTAAATTTTCTATTTTTAGATACTTTTTCAGACCTATTGCGTAGAAGTCAACCAGCTACGACGCCCTCCAGCGGACCCCCCTTTAGATATCCAACTATGCTTCCCTCTAACAACAAGAAAAATAAATGCAATAGCTAAATGATGTACTTGGATTGCTTTCCTTTTACTTGCAGATACTTTACCACCCTTACAAAGTTGTTCAGCCCGTTTATGGGTACTAGCTTCTTCATAAACGTTCGGGCGCCTTTCGAAAGCGGATAGCGGAGCGCTAAGAAAGAGAAAACGTTATCACTATACGAAATGAGACAGCGGCTAACACGCTAAGATCTGCCACTTAGGCTCCATTTCCATTGAGGCCGAACCTAAACCTGTGCTTCATCCGAAAAAGCTGCTTGATCCGCTTCCTGATTCAATTCTTGGAGGAAGGGAGCTTGGATGGCAACCAGAGAGTTCCGGGCCGCCAACATAGTCTTTTCAAAGGACGACCCAGCACGGGAGAATGAAGAGTAATGATTTCAGCAAGAGCAGCCGGACGGACTACCTTTTCGCTTGGTTTTGGCATGGTTGTGTCATGCTAACCAAGCAAAAGGCTTCTCGCGGGTCCTTTTTGGGACTTACTCGTAGGGCATGATATCAAAAAATTCTTCAAGTACTTGCTTTTCTGAGAAAGAAGTCGTCTTGGTATTGGATCCGCTCTTCTGTGAGGTCTTCTACTTTAGCCTGGAGGGCACGTAATTGATCCTCATCGTGATGCATATTCTTATGCTCTGCCAGCATCCGATAGACCAGATCTTTGAATTCCTATTTTACCTTGCTACCAGGGTCAAAAAAACCCCACTTGAGACTAGATGATACATGGGTTGTGGCCCACCCGACGGACTTCCAGCTTTCGGTGTCGTCCTATTTGCCCATAAGACTGCAGGTAGTTCTTCAGCCCATAAACATCCGCTCCCTCCCGCTCGGAAGAAAGACACCCTACCCTTGCGCACTGGCTTAACCACGGGCTAACGCCCTACCTACAAAGAAACGAAGAAACCAAACAATTTTAGGAGTCATCTTGATTTCCTTTAACTATATAGTTACAGATTGGGCAAAAGACCAATTGGCTCAGGTTTGGGTAGCTCATATTCATATATGGTGCTTATTGATGAGCAAGAGTCCATGGAGGATGATGATGGTGATGGTAGGGAAGATGAGAATCCCCCTGCTGCTCCATGATTTTGCTAACTTGGAATATTAGGGGCCTAGTCTTAGGGCCCCCGAAGATAGATTATTACGAGCTATACTTGGCATTCAAGTATCCACATCAAAGGAAACTTGTTTAAAACTACCTATAGGCGGTAGGGGTCGAGTTATTAATGTGAGATGGATCCAGAAAAAGGGGGGCTCTATCGTATGAAACTGGCATGCATCCTGGCTCCCGGGACTCTTTCATAGAATTCCAACAATTTCTCTCGCTCCTCAAAAGCCCACATGAACGGAGTTAATGCTCCCACATCCTTAGCCTTCCTCTACAAAGAATGGAAGTGTGGATGAATCGACATCAAATAGAGTAATTCGGGTTTTCTATTCATAAATATAAATAAGATGACAGCATCCAGCAGGAATCGAACCAACGCGCCCCTTAATGCTTTAACTAAGTAAGTCAACTACCTTTTGTTATAGGTTTCGCGCTTTAAGCATTCGGCCATGGATGCAAAAAGACTCAGCGAGTGAACTAGGTTTTAGTATTCCAAAATCTTCGCTTTAGCGATTCGCTAACGCCCCTGGTTTAGGAATAAAGAAGTAGTCTAGCCTTTAAGGCGAAAGGCTTCGGAACAATCCCGAGTGAGCTCAAGAAGTCTGTTGGCTTCGCTGGGAGGCTCGCGTAGTTTGTTACGTCAACTCCAAAAGGAGAAATTGCGTTGGAATTGAGAAAGTTACGTAAAGTTCATAATTGTATAAAAGGAGTCAAATCAAAGTAGTGACTGCAGCGCATCGAGGCATTTTGCCCGTATCTTCGCTATGTATACTAAAGCCCGGGGTTCAAGTGATTATCCATTTGAATTATGGCTTGGTCTCAGAGATCCTACATAACCGCTGCTAGGAGTTAGCACGAATCAACTGTGGGGACTTGCCTAAACTGGATTGGATCAATAGAATATTCAACATATGGCACTGCCTCAAAGGCCTTACCATACCACTTAGCTCAAGCCAGTCTAAGTGATTGGCTGAATACCGAGAATAGAGTCTCCTCTTGGGCTTTCTCCCGGGTGGGGTACTACACTGTAACGTCGGCTGTTGCTTTGGAATGGAGAACTAATCAATCGAGGAATCGGAATCCTACCTCTTGCGAGTTGACCTCCGTCAGTGACTGTTCACTTTAAAGTAAGTGGGAGAAGTCGTAATTAGTTGGTAATGGCACGCTGTGCGCCTAAGTGCGAAAAAACAGTGCAAGCTTTGTTATGTCGAAACCTAAATGTTAAGTCAGCAACACTTCCAAATGCCACTTCTTCCCGTCGCACCCGTCTTCAGGAAGTTAGAAATACTTAAAGAAGAAAAGAAAAACCTCTTCTGGTTTGAAAAACCCCTTCTTTTTCTTCTTTTCTGCGAAGGGCTGCCCTACATTCCTATTGGCACGAGGCAGTAGCCGCCGTTACCCGTTTTGGACGAAAAGTCTTTTATTAAATGTCCAGTGGACCTCGAAAAGCAACTGTAGGAGGAGTGCGGACAACCCGGAGGGGCACGACTCCGAAGGCATTGAGAGGCATCCGTAGACTAGACAGCTCCTTAGCAAAGCTGGATATCGAAGGGTAGGGCGTTAGCCCGTGGTTAAGCCAGTGCGCAAGGGTAGGGTGTCTTTCTTCCGAGCGGGAGGGAGCGGATGAACGACCTTTTTGCCTATAGGTTGAATGTTCACACTTGATGCACCGTCTGCACGTCCTACATTCACTCCCGGAATTTAAACAGGAAAAGAGGAATTTGAACCCCCGGTCTGCTGTAGTCAGCCTTAATGGTTTGCTTGACTGGCGAGTCTGCCGTCTCCGCGTCTTTCCAACTGAAACGACGGCAGGCAATGAAATTGTCTATCAATAGAGGGAGCTCGTTCCCATGGTTCGATCCTTCCCAGTAAAACGCGACGTGTTCGAATTCTGATCGCTTTTACGCGAGAAAGGGGGATGCCAGATTAGTCAACATTTATATGTTTTGATGCAACAACAAGATGTTATTTGTAACAAGTAGTTTTGTTGGTTGGTTAATTGGTCACATTTTATTCATGAAATGGGTTGGATTGGTATTAGTTACTAAGGTTACGGTCTTCATCCCACAATGAGGTCTTTTCGGACGAGGCCGATAAATTGATATTACGCAATCCTTACTGTCCATCTTTATCAGCCAACTCCCCCGTTTCCCTCTTTCCTTTGACCAAGGGGTCCTCAAACCAACCTGTCATAAGAGAAGCATGAGTGAAACGATATGACATTCCTGTCTGTAAATACATGCTTCTTTGATTAGCCCATTCTGCCATAAGTCTCTCTCCTTTGGCTAGGCCTTTCTTTGATGGCTTGGGAAAAGAACTTCACCACTCATGGTCTTCCTACTCCGATCTCGCTTTGGGTTTACCACTATAAGAACTAGCTGGCTCTCTTTCTTTTTCTTACTTAACCCGCTTACTGAAAGTATGGATTGATTGAAGCCCCTTGACTAGTAAGGGACTACGAGCAACTGCTACTAGCCATAAGAGCAAAAAGTTTCAGCATCCTCATCTGCTTCCTAGCCGAGGATCTAAAACCCAAATCCCTTTTGGGGGCCAAATACCTCCGATCTCTACCGCAGGTGCCAAAGAAGAATGAGAAAAAGCCCAAAAAAAAGCAAAAAAGAACATAACCTCCGACGTCGCCCAACGAGTGGCAGATTTTGGTGGTGGATGCTAAGGCAGTTCCCTTTTTCTGGTTTCTGGAGAGAATCTCGCTCATGGAGTGGAGGAAGAGTACACGTGTTAGCGCCGGCATCCCCTTCGAGTGATTGCACAAATGAGATTGTCGAAGACATAATGCTCCATTATTCTTAGAGGTCTCTCCGCAACGAGAAAGAAAGTGTGCCAAGTCTTGCTCTGGGTTGCCAAAAGCTACCGGTTTGATTACTATTCCGATCAAAAACTTTATTTCTTAAAAGGAATTAATCCTTTCGCGGTGGCAGATACGTGTCCACTAGGACATGAACCTTGTTTGCCGTCGGATGAACTTTCACCATTGAAGTCCGTTGGGTGGTCGATGAAACACTCGTACGCCGGAGGGACGCGGGATTCCAACGTTATTGGTACGCGCAATGGATTCATTACGTTTGGAATTGGCTTGAGTCCTCACAACACTAGCGCTATTCTGTTGCGTGTTTACAGAAACACGAGTACTTCCGTCAATATTTTCCTGGACTAAATCTTCCCTCCAGCCTGCTTTAGCCGATTTCGGGTTGTTTTACTCTCTTTCAAACAGTAGACTTTTCTACCATTTTTGCTTGTGCTAGTGCCCCTAGAAATTCTTGGATTTTTTGCAATATGAGATTGAATGCCATAACTCTTATTTGTATTTTACTTTTTATTGGTGCTGTTGGAAAATCTGCACAGATAGGATCGCATACTTGGTCACCCGATGCTATGGAGGGTCCCACTCCAGTATCCGCAGGCACCGCTGCAACAAAAGAAGGATCCACAAAATCTCCACCAACCAAACTCAAAAACGCATTCCTTCCAAAATCTTCGCTTTAGCAAGTAAACTACCTTTAGCTCTAGTGAAGGGACGCCCTTTTAGCCCTAATAGCATCACATCACCTACGTAATAAGAGGTCCTTACAAAGGTTAAGTCTACAGATATGTAGAACTAGAAAGAGGTAAAATGAATGTGCAGAGTCTATGTACAGGTGGAAATTGGTCCTAGATAATTGTTTATTTTATCATGATTGGTCTTAGTTCGACTAATGATCAAAGAGGTACGAACAATAATGACAAAACAACGCGGAGGCGGAGCAAGTATAAAATTCTTGCCATCGATGGTGGGCTGAGAGCCTCATTCATCACATAAATAGCTATTTTACCAGGAGATGTGAGACTCTAAGTAACATGGCCTCTTGTACGTGATCTTGTCCACGCTCAGTCTAGCCTTACTCAACACTAGATGAAAATTGCGATGTAATGGATTCACGAAACCTCTTTCGGACTTGGCCGAACCGGACGACGAAATGGATTTTGGAATTTATTAACATGCAAACTCATTCGCAATTCCTTTCGTTTTTTTTGCTGCTTCGCTCCTTTCCTTCTTCTTTTCTTCCTACTCTCACTCTAAAGAAGAATTAGGTGCAAACCATTACCAAAGAAGAGCGTCTTCATCGTCTTACCGGTTAGGCACTGAAAGTTCGCCTTGCTCTGCTCTTAGTAGCTCTTAGGAGAAAGACAGTTTCATCGACAAAGCTGTTTCATAAGCTATTTCATAGATGGAGATATTTCCCTACATTCAAGTCAAGGGCATCAAAAGGTATTCGATAGATATAGGCTAACGAATAGGGTCTATGAACTTCGACTATAGTCTATTTAATTTCCTCGTGGTATGATAACTAAAAGGTAAAGACGAGTTGATCTTCCCCGACTCGTAAGTTGTAAGTGTTAACAGATCTTGAATAAGAATCTTAAATAGAACTAATGAATCTTCCTTTGTAGGAACTTCACTTCCACTCCTGAAGTCAGGTCTTCCTTCCCCCACATAATCTGATTCTGTCTTCTAATCCTATGAGGAAACATAGTATGCTACCACTTGTCTTTGTTGCTGAGTCGGTTTCTTTTGCTCAAACATATTCTGTAGAGGAATCGGAGAATGTTTCCAAATCGGCTGTGTTCCTTCTACTGATTTCATAGCTGGGATGGGTAGGCTTTTCATTTTCATTTGAATAAGATCCAATCTCTAAGACTAAGATAAGTAAGATACCACATCACATCTTTTGACTTTCGTAGATAGCAAAAAAAAGATAGAGGAATCCTAGACTCTTATCGGCTTTTCAAGCAAGCGCGATAGCTGAATCCAGCAAGTCATAAAAGAAAAGCGGATATAAGAGAAAGGCAACGAACGCATAAGCACACGAGTACTTAGTAGACTTATGGGTTGGATGCTTCTTTACGGCTCTATAGTAAGCTCCAGCTATGGATAGTTCGAGGAAGCCCCTATCGATACCATTAAAGGCAGAAATCGTGAATAACTAATACGAACAGCGGCAGAATAGAAGCCGAAAGCCAGAGCTGACTTTCACGAATAAACCCCGGTAAGGTTACCTGTGTTCTTCACGGCTAACTGATGATCACCTAGGGGCACGATTGCTCTTTCACGTTCGCACTTTCAGGAAGAGAATCCCAACTTTCTCAAAAACTGGCATTTTCGGGGACTAGCCAAAGAAAAAGATAAGAAATACGTTCGCTCGAGCAAATGCGCTCACTTACAAGCCTATATGCTCGGTGTTGGTATGCTCTATAGTCAATACACTCGCTCAAGGCCATGCACGCTATCAGCTCGATCAAACAATGAAAGGCAAGGAAAATTTTGGCCACTAACACTAAAAGGAGATAAAAAGGAGGTTGACTCGCGTCTTTGATATCCAGTTTTTTTATACTGCTAGAACTGGTTGGTTTTACACGGACATGCTGAATATGATGGGTTGGGATGAAACTCTCAATACGATGAGTTTGATGTGGAATGTACAAAGATTCGTCTTTCTTCCGTCACGGTAAAGGGTTCTAGGACTTCTACTTCCTAGAAAGCATATCATAGAGAAATTTCTTTAAAGTCTTTGAAGTCAAGCTTATTGTCAGGCTCAAGCTCTGTATTGTATTCTAAAAAAAGCTGTAGGAATAGTTTTCTCTCTCTCGAGGTAAACGAACCAGTTGGGGAAAGGTCTTAGCTTTCGTTCGTACTTTATATAAATAGCCGCTTGTAAATCAACTTCTCCATTGGCTGATGAGCCCTATATCCCCATATCATATTTAGGATCCTCCTAATTGATTCTGAGCGACTCTGATCCAGACCTGTCTCATAGGGACCTCTTGCAAAACTGCTTATCCCTAATCCGGATTACTTTGCATATATACAATACAAGATGCCATTTCCTTTTTTTTTTATCGATTTCTCAATCAGAAATAATAATAATAATATGAGAATTCGGTCAGTCTTATCATTTTTTTCTCTTTTTCCGGAATAGATTCCATTTCAAACCAAATGAAGTCGATTCTCGGGAGAACAAGTCGATAACACCGGAGACATCATATCGGGAGGGAAAAAGCCAAAGATCTTTTTCGTCTCGTCCCATCAGTAAACAGTTTGTTTTTTTTTCTGGCTCGAAGTCCCTTAGTGGAGTGCCGTCAGTCAGTGGGAGAGACTTTTCCTTCGTTCAGTCGCCTCACTAACTCCGTGAAGGAGCCCTACTGAACTCGTTCACTTGGTGAACTGCTAACGGAATACCAACTAATGGATGAAGGACCTATAGCTAGGATTAAACCACACAGCTTGCTGTGAGCCCCCGCTTCACAACTATGGAACCGGTCTCTCTTGCAGGAGTGGTAGGCCCTTTTACTTCCTCCCCCGCCGCAGATTCAACTAATCTTTTCCTCACCTTGTAATCCTCTGATTCGTCTGTTCAAAGGAAGTCCTTTTACAACTCCTATTATACAAGACTCGTATAGGATACCTATCCAGAAGTTTTCGCAACTCAATCATGTATGATGGAATCATCAAAGATTTGACCTTTTCGAACTCTGTCTGTAACTCACTAGAGGCTCGGAAAACAAAGAGAAGATGTGTACGAACGAGATATCCAGTAACAAGAAGAAGGAAAAGGATTGAATAGAAGAACTCCCGAACATTTGGCATGGGAAACTAGAAAATGGCTAAGAGAAGTACTTGTCTTTGGAGCTTGTTTTTGTCCCCAAGGGTTAGAGCTGCAGCTTCTGCTTCACCTGGGTTGTCTCCTCAATGCGGACTGGAACTTATATACTTCAATAGTTCGCTAACCACTCGGAGCTGTTTTGCAGGCGGTCTCGAAAGACTTCTGGTCAGACACAAGAAAAGGAATATAATAATAATAGTTGGTACGGCCAAGAGCACTTGTAATTGTCACTAGTTGTCTTCTCTATATCTTGTTACTGGTCTCCGGTCACTCAACTAAGCTACTACTAGACTACTAGCACTCGGTTATTGTACCCGCTGAAGGAAGAAGACTGATGGAACCTGGGGGCATAAACATTGAATCTCGTGCAAGACATTCTTTAGCTAAGTCTATAGCAGCTGATTCAATAGCGGATGGTCTTGTTGAAGGCTTTTTGACTTCTATTGAGAGCAAAGTCCTTACTTACCAGACCGGGCTACTTGAATAGCAGAAAGAAAAAAGTAGATTCGTGGCCAAAGAAATAATTTAAATTTTCTAAGTGTATTTTTATCTCGATCAAGATCTTTGTTTCCATCAAAAAATTGACTATAGTTTTTTCCCCGATTCCCTATTGAGTTTGTATTCACACCGTTATTATTCCTTGAATTCAAACAAATTAGAATTCTCAATTCTCTACGACGCCTAGGCGAGAAAATATTTTCAGGAGCAAGCAAATCAAAATTGTTTTTGTCTCGTTCATCCCTAGAAAACGTCCGAAAAAACCTGCTACGGAACTACCAAGCAAGGGCAAAAAGACGATAAGTAAATACATAATTTCAAGTGTGATCAAACAACCAAAAATCAGACAATGACAGAGCGGTGAGTAAGGGATCGAGGAACTAAAAAGGGGTTAAAGCAGTAGGAGCCTTACCCTTTCAAAAGTTCATCGACAACAAACTGCACTAAGGGATGCTCCGGACTTATTTCTCCTTTAAATGCGGAGACCCCTCGATAATTCTCCCCTACCTTCGGGACTCGCCGTTGGACAAGCCCCGACACAGTTTGAAAGTGGACCTCCCTCTCCAAGAGGAGTGTGGCTTCCGCCTGAACGTCTTTTATGAGAGACTTAATTATCTTGAATATATTAACCATTTCTTTATTTTCCGATCGCCTGGAAAGGGCAAAAGAAACATCTTGTTGTTTCTTCAACAATTTCTGATCTCTAGTGGACCTCTCAGTAGGATTTGAACCCAGATGAAGTTCTGACCGTCTGCCAGAGAAAAACGAACGAATAGATCTTGAAAGGCAATAGAACTCGAGATAATATGAAATTAAAGAATCCTTTCAGTTGTCTACTAGAAAGAAAAAAAAATGAGGTTTTAAGTTAAACAACCCCCACTTACCCCATTTCGAAACGGCTTCCTTAAGTCCGTTGTTCCTCAGTAGCTCAGTGGTAGAGCGGTCGGCTGTTACGACCCAATGCTTTATTTCCGTCCTAGTTGATCTTGATTCGACATTAGAAGTATATTGATTTTTTCCCAATAACCGACGTCGAAATATTGCACTAGGTTACAACGATCTCGCATTATCCCCCATAAGAGATTCTGTCTTTCGGGCGAATTTCCTGTGTTATGCGTAATGCCTAACTTACATGATTGAGCCCTGCAGTGGTAGAACCAGGTGAACCGGGCGTCAAGATATTTCATCTCTTATGATTTCTTTTCTCTAGCGCCACGGAATGGATCAAGGAACTAAAAACGTTTCCAATACCGACAGCAGCTCCCGCTGAAGCAATTGTAGCAGCTCCGGCACCTATTGATTTTGCACCTTCTAACATAACAGAGTAGATCATTCTCCTAACGCTTTTTCATTCAATTCACTATTTTATGTTCGTCATTCTTTGTCGATGAAACAGGACGGACGGTTAGAGGCCACAGCGGGACTACCATAGGAAAGCCCGCCCCCACGGTATTAGAAGAAGTGGTCCTTTTATAAGGACTCTCAATAAAAAAGAAAAAGGGTTAGCGTGTTGGACGATCAAAAACACATGCTAAATGTGTGATGCCGACACCATGGATTGGAAGCGAAGTTTGGTTCAAGTAGGGGGAGCCCCCAAAACGATCGATAGAAGTTGAGTAGTAAGCCTAATGTCCAGAAAGAAAGTGTAGGTCGATAGGAGAATTCTTTTTTTTAGCTTTACACCGGCCTTTTTACTTTTGGGAGGTGCAGTTGCACCACCTTAACGCGATGTAAGGGTCATCAAGGACAGGTGAATGGATTAACGTTCCGAAGAGGACAGGAAAGGTCTTAAGGTGCTTTTTACCCCGCCATGTCCTGCCTTAACGGAGCTCCAATCAGTCGCTCCTCGCTGGAATGAGGGTAGGACCGTCGATTGGTCTACTGTCTACTCACTACCTCGACTTCACCCCAGTCGAAGACCCCACCGTGGTATGCGCCAATAAGACCACCAAAAGCCTTTGTGGCACTAGTGGTACACAGAAGTCATGGGTGATCATTGGTCCGATGCTTCGGGCGAAACCAATTCCCAGGGTGTGACGGGCGGTGTGTACAGGGCCCGGGTACATATTCACCGCGGCATGCTGACGTTTTGTGAAAGTAAAGATCGAGGTTTAAGCCAATTCCTTTATTCGTCTTATTCCTTATAGTCATAACTGTGAAGCAAACTTCATGATTCGCTATTCTCTTTCATACTTTCGGTCGATAGGTCGTTCGCGTCTAGCGCGGTTCATTCTGCGCTGGAGACTAACATCTTTTAGGTACCCTGGTTAAAGCGGCCCGGATCCTCCCCGGGTTCGGCTAGCTTCTTCCCCACCTTTTAGCGTTCTGGGCAATAAAGAAACCCAATAACTATTTACATATGTAACTAGTTAAAGAAGAGAAGAGCTAGCTGGAACATCTGATCTAGCAGTTTCGCGGACACTTGAAGAGGCAGAATAACAAGCAGAAGCAGGAGATACAGTTGTTGAAAAAAAGGTTTTCTACGCTTCTCCAATCAAGAATAGAAGGGATCGCTACCGGTCATATTTTTTTTCCTTGCAGATTAGTCATTCCCTCGATTGGCTTGACACTCATGACCTGGGATTGAGCGCCTGTTATGAAAAAACGAATCATCCTTCTCCGCAGCCTTTCCCTGAGTAGACTAGCTCTACAGAGCCTTACTGCTTGGGAGACTGTCCCATAAATGGGAATAGGTCCATACGATATAATAGGCTCTCTGCCAACCAATGAGGAAGTGACCTTATTGTCTTGTTAAGCGTGTAAGGCAGGAAGAAAGTGAGCGCTCAAAAAAGAACATTCATTAATTTCTTTCTTCCTCGTCGACCACAACGACGGAAACGACGCAAAAAATCCAGACCCGGAAAGAAGAAGGGCCGGTGGTGGGAATTTGGGAAAGTCGGGCCGATCGAGTGTCTTTATTCAAGCGAGGGTAGAAAAGAAGAACGAAACGAAGTGAGAGGCCGAAGGGCCGGGAAAAGAGTCGAGTCGATCAGGCTTGACGACTAGAAAAAGCAAAACGAAATCAGGGTTTGGCCAAAAAAGAAGCAACGCTATGGATACCATGACCGATCACCATCGATAAAGAAGAATCTTTCTAAATCACTTCGGGGCAGCGGGGCCTTCAAGCATCCGAAATACGCCCGCGGTAATTGTAGCCTCTCGGGAGAATCAATGACTGCATCTTTGATGCACGCTCACTACTGCATCTTTCCACTACTTCAACTTGAATAAAGCCCTTCCTGCCTCTTCTAAGATCCGAGGGAGAATCGAGATCAACGTAGTGAGTTTCAGTCCCAACAGCTCTGGCAAGTACAAAAACCAAGACGAATAGCTTCACACTCCTTTGTTTCAAACTTCGTCTCTAACTAATCTGCTACCAACTCAATCGAACTGAACCCCCCTTTTAAGCCTAGAGCATCATCTTCAGCATCTGCCTTCACAGCCTCTCCCGTTGGCCTAAAACCAAGGAGGAGCGGCCAAAGCTACTCACGCTAGCAATTGGGCGGACAATCTCTGTTTGAAGTTTGCAATTTCTTTCTGATTCTCCAGTGTGGAAGGTGTTGAGCCTCCTAAGTTCAGGTCAAAATACAAAACTGGATTTGGTTCCCGCTCGTTCGTACTCATGGAGATGGCTTTCCTTCTTAACTTGCACCGAAGCCAAGGGATGCATTTCAAGAAGAGACAACCAGTACGCCACTCAAGTCTTTTGAATCAAAAGATTAATCCAGTTGGAAATTTCCACAACAGGATCTTTATATCACTAACAGCACGACCAATACTGATTCGTGGGAGCTTGACTTCGATGGTGCTTCAAATCAAAACGGGTGTGGTGCAGGAGTCATCTTAATATCTCCTGACAAAGAACACATGCCCTTGAGCATGGAATTAGATTCCCCATCTTAATATCTACCGTTGGTGTTAAAGGGAGAACTGCGAGGAGCCAACCCTAGTACGAGAGGACTGGGTTGGGCCAACCTATGGTGTACCGGTTGTGGTCGCATTGGGACGGGAACAAATGGGACTCATCTCAATGCGATACCCGAACCCTGGGATTATCTGCGCTCATGCGATGAATCTTCAAAGGAAGGTGATTTAGGTGCTCAACGAGCCTGAAGTGATTGATCCGGGAGTCCGGGGAAGCGGCGGGGGCAGAGCTCCCACTACCAACTCTTTTGTTACTAGCTTCTTCATTCGTAAACGTTGGAAAGCGATATCAAAAAGATACCCCACTAATAGAACATCCTGTTAGGGGAGGAAATACAGACTTATCTTGCTTGGGTACCCCTGACGGGGATCGCGAAATCAAATCGAACCGACGTCCTCTAGGTGTACAAACTATACTCTCGCTCGATGGACATACTACAGAAAAGAGGCAAGCGTTCTAACTGATGTTATTTCCCCGTCAAGGACTTTATGGCACGCTTCCAACGACTCAATTACCTGAAGACCTTCGAGGCAATGGGGAATACGATCGCTTTCTCCGGCACTGTCTATTGGTGCTGGAACGTTAACTAGCTAGAGAAAAACTCTCTTTACAGGGCCCTACTTTCTATCTCACACTCGGGAAAGAAAGTCACAATCATACCCGATATTCAGAGCGCCGGAGATAGAGGCGGCGGCTGCCATAAAAAAGGTCGAGAATTTCAATCTATTTGCTGTCTCCTTCGCTACCGCTCCGTGGGGTCAACATTACGAAATGAGTCAGGTTCAGTTCTTCCTATAGCTGCAACCTATCTCATATTGGGGAGAAATGTACCGAGCAGGGCAACTGACCGATCGGAGTCTTTATCTCCAACGAATGGTTCTGCTCCAGTATTTCCCACAGCTATCTCCGCGATTTGTGCTTGGACTCGGGAAAGTCGATCCACCGGGCCCTAAACCTGAATTTCCAACCGATACGGAAATCGGATTAGAACCGGCGCTTGGCCTTGAATGAGCCGGTGGATCATAATCAATTAAAGCCATAGAATCGGAATCCGAATCAGAACCAGATGACGGAGATGCCGGAAGAGCCTGGGGTAGAACACCCAAGCCAAAAAAAAAGAAAATAACAAATAGAAGAAGTAAACCAAAAAGGACTATATTTGGACCTGAAAGTATAGAGGTACCCTTTTTCTCCCAAAAAGGCAATCTCCAGGTATTCCCTTAAAAAGAATGTCATCCAGCTAAAGGCCCATAACCGATAGCGAAGTCCCTGGACAAGTCAGGGATAAGAGAAAAACATTTCCGTTCAGATCCATTTTGAAAAGAAAAAGAAAATGAGGGATATAACCGCTTTCAAACCGTTAATGAAAAAAAAAGATAACTAGTTAGGGAGTAAAAAAGCTTTTGGGGATAGAGGGACTTGAACCCTCACGATTTTTAAAGTCGACGGATTTTCCTCTTACTATAAATTTCATTGTTGTAAGTATTGACATGTAGAATGGGACTCTATCTTTATTCTCGTACGATTAATCAGTTCTTCCAAAGATCTATCAGATTATGGAGTGAATGATTTGATGAATGAATATTTGAGTCTTTTTTCAACTTGAAATCGATTCACAAGAATTCTTCCATCTTTTCTTCTCGGAAGTCGTCGCACCAGATCGTAACGCGGCATCGTAGCTTCCTGCCTCGCGCCAGCCCCGGTCTTGAAAAGCCGGGTGGAGCTACAAATAGGAGGATGGAAAGGGAAGGGACCAAGCTCAGAGTCAGAGGCGAGTTGAGAGACAAAAGCTTGGATGTTGTGATTCCGCCTTTCCAGTAGCGAGTGAAACTCCGTGAATGGGCAGAACAGAAAGGGTGTTCAAACCGGGTGTTGAGTAAACCTTCGTCAGGAGGTTTCTCTTTGAGGAATCGCCGTTCTTCGCTCAAAATAATTCAGAAGACCTCTGTTCCCCTTTTTGCCTTTTTAATAGCTTGAGACAAGTACAATGAGGATCAGCATCGGGCAACCCCTTTTAGTCAAGCCCAGTTGAAATGCCAGTCAGGAAAGCTCTCGGAAGGTTAGGAAGGACAGGGCAAGCTGGCTGACCCTTCCCTTTGCTTTCAATCTGTCTTGTGGCTGTAATCTACCGCTGCTCGATTGCTTTAGCGAATCAAGCATCTTTTATGCAATTTCGATTTGACTCCACCAGAAAAATATCCATGAGTCTAACTCTCTTATAATAAATAGGGAAGTCAAGTCGTGTTTTCTCTTCCTGGACTTGTCTAACAGCGTCTGCGGATCAAGCAGCTTTTTCGGATGGTCTAGGCTCAAAACCAAGTCACTAATCTGGAAGCGGATATAAAGTCCAGGGAGAGATTGGAAATCTTCGATTCATAGACGCTGAACGGCAAACTGAGAACAGAGCGCCCGGCCGGCTATTCCGGCTAACAGACCAAGAACTTAAACTTTTAGCGAGCTTATTATTAAGCAGCAGCCTCTGATTCTTCAATTGCTCTTTCTTTCGCTCCATTCCCGGGCTAGGATAGCCTAGAGTAATAATAGACTCATATGAAGACATTAGAATAGAAGAAGGAGAAAGCTGAAAATAAGGTCTCTAACTCTCCGGTTTGTCGTTCTTACCTGCCGGAATGAGCTTCCCTCGTTGATACTTTAAAACTGGAATAAGATGGAAGAAAGCTGTCCACTTGAAGCTGAGACCTTAGACTTCCTCTCGGGCAATCTATGAATTAGAAAGCTAACCCTTAGATTCGGGAATAGGAAACTAGCAGTAAGGAGCTCTGCTCAGCTTCATGGATGCATTTTCAGGATATCATCAAATCAGCCTATATGAGCCTGACAGAAACAGGACAGCGTTCGTCACTGAGGAAGGAGTCTTCTGCTTCAGAGCTATGCCTTTTGGCCCGAAAAACGCAGGAGCAACTTTCCAAAAAGAGGGGAATGGAGCACATATTCACAAAGCAGAAAGGTAGGCAGGGCTGCCACTAGGACTCTTTCCTTACTTACTAGCTTCTTCATAAACGTTCGGGCGCCTTTCGAGGGCTCCCTCACTTGTTGGAAAAGCGGTAGCTGCAGTTTTCGTTTCCTAAGCTATAGGCAAAAAGGTCGTTCATCCGCTCCCTCCCGCTCGGAAGAAAGACACCCTACCCTTGCGCACTGGCTTAACCACGGGCTAACGCCCTACCCTTCGATATCCAGCTTTGCTAAGGAGCTGTCTAGTCTACGGATGCCTCTTAATGCCTTCGGAGTCGTGCCCCTCCGGGTTGTCCGCACTCCTCCTACAGTTGCTTTTCGAGGTCCACTGTACAAAAATGTCCAGTGTCCCGCACTCAGTGCTGCGGGTAGGGTGTCTTTCTTCCTTCGCTCCGTTCACTCCTTCTCTCCCGCTACCCAGATGCTCATTCTGTCATCGGCCTTATTCGGTGTGCCCGTCCTGCGACGGAGCTTCGGCCGGTCCCCCCTCATAAGTCCTCTTCTGGGTTTACGTGGTCTTTTTCGAAATATCGTAAGTGACCGTTGAACACCGCTGAGCTTACTATTCGAGGAATTTTATCTCAGTTCCTCCAACCTCCCAAGGGGGGGACGCATAGGGTACAAGAAGGCTGCGGTTGGTTGCTCATTGGACCTTCAGGATCAGGAGTGCTTACAGCAGGCATGGGGTAGGTTCGACCTACCTGTTCTTAGAAACCAATGCAGCTTCCGTCAGGGATTGACTGGTAATCAATCCTTGACATGCTGACGATGCGACGATGGCTCCATACGGCATAAGAAATCCGGATGACTTGCAAAGACTTTAAGCTGGAACTTTCAGTTTTCACTTAATTTCCTCTCCATTTCATACGGATGCCGGTGGTGAATCAGAGCGGAGGAGGCCCTCGTCCCTCGGGGCTTTGCTCTAGCTATAATGCTATATTACTAGTTCTGTTATCCTATTCATAGCTGTTAAACACCTTAAGA
>CANSGD010000502.1:11367500-11380000 GCA_947645195.1 Patellifolia procumbens
AGTTTTAGAGCTACCGATTCGCACCCGCCGGTCAAAGAATTCCCTTTCGAGAAGACCGAGACGACTCCTTTCAGTCGTACATGTTAAGGGGAGCTCCTTTTTTGGTAGGGATGGGAGTAAAGAGCTCTAACAGAAGAGCGGCAAGAGCTTCTCCGAAAAGACCTGTTCTCTTATCGCTTTGAACATTCTCCAGGGTTCCTAGCCCAAAGAGAAAGACAAGGCAAGCAGAGGCAGAATCGAACTCAAAAGCAACTTACCAATCCAATACAGCTGACATTTGTTGAAAAAATCCTCCTAGAAAAAGGAACTTGTCAGAGGTAGACTCGACATCTCGCTCACCTGCTAAAATGAATTGAAAGATCCCACACGGGGTGGGCTAGCTAAGCCGGAAAGAGTTCAAGTTCGATCCTTTGCCATGGATGGAATCAAATCTGGATATATAGAGTGTTCAGTGAGTGTCTTGTCGTTGAAGGATTTCATTTTCACGAATCCGATTTGTCACTAGTAAAGAATCTTTGATAGTGGATTCCCTTCTCTTCTCAGTTAGCCTGCATTGGCTAGGGATGGCACTTTCGGATTAGCTTGTCTTCCTTTCTTTCCCCTGCCTTATGACTATCGTACATAAAAAAGAAGAATGATTGGCTCCTCTTGTTGAGGTGGGGGGAGCAGAGCAGTTCAAAAATGAACCCCAAGAAATGAGCTCTTTTCTGCGATCTATGCTGAACCCGAAAAAAAGATGGAATTCTCCTTACTCTAAGGAGTAAGTGAGTATAAACTACCTTAAAGGGAAGCCAATCTTCATAAAATAAAGACGCCGGCCAGGAGGGACTTCCCGAATGACCGTACCGAGGAATTCTACCGTACTCCGTGCAGCTATTGTTGTTGATCCCGCAGAGCCTACCCAAAGGTTCAGGCCGGATTGTAGGAAGTGGGCGATACGTTTTTGTATTTCTATGAGAAGCTCTACGGCACCCACGATTCCCAATAGATAGAGGCCAAACTGCTGCTATTACGGGTGCTGCGGGATTTGATCCAAAATAGGTGGAGCCTCTTAGCTGCTCATGACTCAATCTCTTGTTACTACTTTGCTGGAATAGACCAGACAGGTCAGACAGAATGAATTCTATTGTTGTTGCTTCATCCACCACCCCTGCATTTTTTTTCTCTATGAATTGAAAGGCCCGAATGGCCCCGGCTTACCCACACTAAGACTTATTCAGTCTAATTGGAAGACTGCTATTGAATCAGCAAAAGAAGACTTGAAGCGTGTGTAAGCGGCCTATCTCATTCCTTTCATTTAGCACGGACAAGGAGGGCGGCAGATCTGGGAGAATCCTTTGTTCCATAGCTCTGGGGCGCTAGAGCATATATAGGCCCAGGGGAAAAGTCCTCGGTACGTCGCTCAAAGGTTAAGCGCGCGCAGACCCCTTTCTTCTATATTTTCAGAGAAAGAGAATTGATATATGATTTATTCGAAGCTGCCACTGGTATGAGGATGATGCATAATTATTTTCGTATTGGAGGAGTAGCTGCCGATCTACCTTATGGATGGATAGATAAATGTTTAGATTTTTGTGATTATTTTTTAATAGGACTTGCTGAATACCAAAAACTTATTACGCGAAATCCTATTTTTTTAGAACGAGTTGAGAACGTAGGCATTATTGGTGGAGAAGAAGCAATAAATTGGGGTTTATCAGGACCAATGCTACGAGCTTCGGGAATACAATGGGATCTTCGTAAAGTTGATCATTATGAGTGTTACGACGAATTTGATTGGGAAGTCCAATGGCAAAAAGAAGGAGATTCATTAGCTCGTTATTTAATACGAATCGGTGAAATGGCCTACAATCCCTTATTTTTTGATCTTCTTGGAGGTCGAGCTATTTCATATCCTCCGTCGGTGTCTTTTCACCTTCCGAGAAGTGCTTTTTTCGGACTTTGAAAAAGCTTTGGATGTACAAGAGCTTGTTTACAATTGATCACATTTGAGCATGCAACGCTCCTAGTCTCATCTTTGGGGCGAAGTAAGCCAATTACATTGCCTATATTGGTAAGGTTAAGCAGTTTAATCGCATTTCTCGTCTCTCGCTAGCAGAAATCTCACTCACCGGCCTAAACGACGAGCAAACACTCGAACGTGAGAGCAAGGGATCACCCAACGAATGGACGAGCTCCAAGGAGGGAGGCAAGAACCATGCTTTCAGAAAAGTGGCGATTCTTATCTGAATTGCGAGAATAACTGACTAAGCCGTGCGTGCCATAAGAGGTCATTCTCCAAACGGGACAGGGCCAAGCCTTTAGGTTGTTTAAGTAAGTTGGGTGACAGATCGGCCATAGGAGTACTCCGGGAAAACCAGGGCAACAAATGTCGAGCATACGATGATGCCTTGTTCACAAAATTTGGGGTCTTCTTTTTCATCTCCTATTACTCGATAATTTCCACAAGCACAAATTCCACTTTTTATAGGCCCAAAAATTCTTTCACAAAATAAGCCATCTTTTTCTGGTTTATTAGTTTTGTAATGAAAAGTATAAGGTTTTGTCACCTCTCCAACTATCTCTCCATTAGGTAAGATTTTTGTGGCCCAAGCACTTATTTGTTGAGGAGAAACTGATCCAATTCGGAGTTGTTGATGTTTATACTAATCGATCATAGAAGAAAAATTCTAATTTATTCCGATTAAGCTTCCATCCTATTAATCTGGAAGTTCCTCTCAGATACAAGGAAATGATTCAGTTCCAGAGCCAAAGATCGTAATTCTCGAACGAGCAGTCGAAAAGATTCTGGAGCATCTTCGGGGTTAGGTATTGTTTCCCCAATGATCGTAGGTTCACATGCCATACCACTTTCTCCTATACTAATAAAGTGAAAGTAAGTCGGGGTGATCGACAGGCTAGCAAAGGCTTTTCTCTGCTTTCAGAGCCAAAGATTCCGGTTAAAAAAAGCTTACCCGAAGCCTTGACCAAGAAATTGAACTACAGAGGGCTTGATCCCGGCGCAGTTTATCTAAATCGGATATGTCGGTGAATATTCTCTGATTTTCTCACCCGAACGGAAATGGGGTTGGGGGAGTTGAGTTGATACTCAACTCCCTTCATCTTCCATATTCCCCTAAGTAATTCTGTTAATCTTGAGACAATTCTCGCCTAACTCGCTATACTTTTGAGCCTTTCACAAAAGGAATTCGTCCGTCTGAAGTTCTTTGATCATACTCATATAGGATAGAAGGACAGAAAGAGCCATCCGACCAATGATCAAGAAGGAGAAAGCTAACAATCTGCTCATTCTGTCATCGGCCTTATTCGGTGTGCCCGTCCTGCGACGGAGCTTCGGCCCATTTTCGGAGATCCCTTGTAAGTATGGTCAGGAAGATCCAAATCATACAGAGCAGGATCTGTAGAAAAAAGCATCGTCTGGTGAAGCACCTGAATCCACGGGGGCAGTCTCAACTACTTTACGTCGAGTATATACCTGTCAATCAGGACGAGACAGACGATGCTTGGGACTAAATAGAGGAGGCGTAGTCTCACTGGAAGATGAAGGACAAGAAGACTGACAGATAGGAGGCAATGGAAACAAAGGTTCACGGGGAAAGAGAAAGACGAATTGCGTATATGATCATCTCATTCATCGAAGACTCTCGCTCTTTTCTTTCTTTAAGAGACCGCTCTTGATCTGGGCGGGATCTATCAGTAGCGGCATTCTCTGGAAAAATATGAATTTAATTACCATAAGGCATCCATCTTTTGCTATTTTTACAATAGTTTGTAATGTATTTTCTATTCAAATAGTGCGATCAAATCTGGTAAATTTAGAAATAGAAAGAGGGCCTGTGACCTCAATATTAGAAGAAGAATCTCTTTTCCCAAAAGAAGACTCATAGCTGGCATAGCCGTAAAGTCAACCGAGAATAGTCAGCTCGAAGTCAGCCCAGAAGAGAGCTTAGACAGCGGTTATACCTGTGGCAGGCAGACGTATGCTATCTTAGTTCTTCCAGCTTCTTGTCCGTTTCTACCTTTCCAAAAGCTTCGCTTTAGCTTGTTCAAGTAAGCAAGTAGAAACTACCTTCAATTGAATGAAAAAGCGTTAGGAGAATGATCTACTCTGTTATGTTAGAAGGTGCAAAATCAATAGGTGCCGGAGCTGCTACAATTGCTTCAGCGGGAGCAGCTGTCGGTATTGGAAACGTTTTTAGTTCCTTGATCCATTCCGGGGCGCGAAATCCGTCATTGGCGAAACAATTATTTGGTTATGCTATTACGGCCTTTGAAGTACACACTATGTACCCATTTCACCCATAGCAGATCAGCCTTGAGAGCCACTTGCCAAACATACTTTCCCTGAGCAGCCTTGTTCCAAGTAATGATGTGTGATTAAGAGGGCAATTCAACTTCAAGCTATCTTTATTTGCTTAATTCGATTTTGCCCCAACGTATAGATAGATATCCCTTCTTTCTCCATTTTTTCTGTGACCCAAAACGAGCGTAACCGCTTACCGAGAAATAGAAAGGAAGGATCGTTTACACGGCTAATTATGGATAAAACTCGTGCTCCTTTTATAGATATCCCAAGGAATATAATGGATATATCATCCAAGTCGAAGGACTTCATTTTGTCACTTGGTTTTCGTTTTAAGCCTGGCCGGCGGGGGCAGAGCTCCCACTACCAACTCTTTTGTTACTAGCTTCTTCATTCGTAAACGTGCTGCATTGGTTTCTAAGAACAGGTAGGTCGAACCTACCCCATGCCTGCTGTAAGCACTCCTGATCCTGAAGGTCCAATGAGCAACCAACCGCAGCCTTCTTGTACCCTATGCGTCCCCCCCTTGGGAGGTTGGAGGAACTGAGATAAAATTCCTCGAATAGTAAGCTCAGCGGTGTTCAACGGTCACTTACGATATTTCGAAAAAGACCACGTAAACCCAGAAGAGGACTTATGAGGGGGGACCGGCCGAAGCTCCGTCGCAGGACGGGCACACCGAATAAGGCCGATGACAGAATGAGCATCTGGGTAGCGGGAGAGAAGGAGTGAACGGAGCGAAGGAAGAAAGACACCCTACCCGCAGCACTGAGTGCGGGACACTGGACATTTTTGTACAGTGGACCTCGAAAAGCAACTGTAGGAGGAGTGCGGACAACCCGGAGGGGCACGACTCCGAAGGCATTGAGAGGCATCCGGAAGTCTGTGTCAGAGATCCCTCCACACAAGATGACGTGATGAACCATCTTGTGGTCCTCGAGTATAGGAACTCGATAAGACAGACCTCGCCGAGCAACCTCATCGTACCGGAAGTTGCTTCGCTCCCCAACTCGTTTAAGTCAACTGCTTTGTCAAAGCAAGGGATGGGGGAATACACAAGATCTTGATTTGTCTCAGCCGCTCTCCCCGGGGCAGAATCCGTTTGATATCCACCTGCTGCCACTAGATTAGATACGTTAGTTAGCTGGCGAACAACCGAACCCTTGGGACCTTCTTCAACCCCAGGATGTGATGAGTCGACATCGAGGTGCCAAATGACTCCGTCGATAAGAGCTCTTGGGAGTCATCAGCCTGTTATCCCCGGCGTACCTTTGATCCGTTGAGCGAGAGCCCTTCCACACGGGACTCCCGGATCACTATGGCCGAGGCGCTGCCTACTCACTCGGACAATGCTCTGAACACGAAAGTGTGCAGTTCCGCCCTCTTATCCCATGCTGAGTCACGGGCAGCGTCTCGGAAAGCACGGACGAGCCACATGCAGGGAAACTTGCACGTGTGGTTCTGGCCGGGGACCCCGGTATACTGAGTAGCTACATTAGAAAGGAACGCCCCTTACACCATTCCCTTCCTAAAGTCAGTGAATGTTGCGGGGGCAGGAATAGCTGCATTGAAAACATAAGATAGCTAGCTTCATTAAAGCGGGCAAGCTAGTTCATATTCTATTTCTTTAGCTGCTGGCTCGCGTAGTTTGTTACGTCAACTCCAAAAGGAGAAATTGCGTTGGAATTGAGAAAGTTACGTAAAGTTCATAATTGTATAAAAGGAGTCAAATCAAAGTAGTGACTGCAGCGCATCGAGGCATTTTGCCCGTATCTTCGCTGGAACAATTATTTATTTCAGAATATCTCATCTCTTTATTAAAAAAAAAAGAGAAAGTGTGGGGAGAAATGACAAGAAGATATTGGAACATCAATTTGGAAGAGATGATGGAAGCGGGAGTTCATTTTGGTCACGGTACTCGGAAATGGAATCCTAGAATGTCGCCTTATATCTCTGCAAAATGTAAAGGTATTCATATTATAAATCTTACTCGAACTGCTCGTTTTTTATCAGAGGCTTGTGATTTAGTTTTTGATGCATCAAGTAGAGGAAAACAATTTTTAATTGTTGGGACAAAAAATAAAGCAGCTGATTCAGTAGCACGGGCTGCAATAAGGGCTCGCTGTCATTATGTTAATAAAAAGTGGCTTGGGGGTATGTTAACGAATTGGTCCATGACTTTAGTTCACCGGCGGCGGTGGGATCGCTAAGTGTCTCAGGTTTCTTTGGATGATCGGACTATACACCCCCTAGCCCAGCCTCTGGCTTAGCGGCAACAGCCTTTGAAAACAGTCTGGAAATCCAATAGTTTGGTCGGAAGAACCCCCATTGTTTCTCAGGAAGAATTTTGACCAGGATCTACTGACGAGAGAGGAATCGAACCCACGAGTTCCCCAATGATGAGTTGGGTGCTTTAAGCGAGCCCTGTGTTTTTAATAAACAGTCGCTACCCCCTGGTATGTGCCGCTTTCCTAATCAAAAGATAGGAGAGCACCCCTTCTCCCGAAGTTACGGGGTCATTTTGCCGAGGCAGGAGAAAGAAAGCCTCAACCAGAACCACATTCATTCCTTTTGCGTGCGGATGTAGTTAAGTGTCTGACTCTATTGGTCATAGTTTCCTGCTGTTGCGGCCGGTGCTCGTTTGCGCGCGCGTGAACCAACCCAACAAAGAAGGAAAGGATGCCCTCTCGGGGTATCTGAGAATGATTCGAGCCGTGTGAAGGGAAACTTTCAAGTACAGTTTGTTTTTTGGGGGGGGGGAGGAGCCCGACAGGGTCCCCCCACTGACTTGGCTCGTGGTACTAATATTTGAAAATCTGTTACAAAGAAGACAGAATGAAAAAGAGAAGGAAGGGTTTAAAGTTCTCGTGCAGGAGCTCCTTCTTCTAAGTCTGATGTTCCGGCCGTTCTAACGTCACTTTAGCCCCTCTCATTGGTCCACACCTATGGAGGGTTGGTGCTCGCTGCTTAAGGTTCATAGTCACTCTGTCTTCTCCTTTGCTGCTGTGAAGGAGTTTCGGCTCTTCAAGGCCGCGCTTTGCTGCGCGAGACTGCCTGTTGAACGTCCGATGGCACCTTGCTCTGACCTGAGCTATGCAACAACGAGATCTCCCTTGATCCTTGCCGGATGTGCTTGACGGTCTCCCATAATACGCTCACTTGGGGACTTCTTACTCTAGCTGTGGAAAGGCTTTCCGCTAGTTGAACCGCGTCCAGTAGACTCCCTGTTTTGCTCATCCCCTTCGTCAGCTGTTTGATAGAAATGGCACTTGCTATCTTATGATTTTTCTGCTTGAAAGTGCTAAAAGATCTAATCAAGCCAAAAAGACGGGGTTTCAGCAATGAAAATCAAGAGTTTTAACAAAAAAGTGTGATTGATTGATGCAACCTCGGATACTATGCTTCAGTTATAGATTTTAGTATTGAGCGAAAGGTTACACCTTTGTGTTTTGTATTACAGGTCAATCCTACTTCCTGGTAATATAGTACCAATAGGCGGGCATAGGGGAAGAAGCACTACACCTAGTAATCGACAACACGAAAACTTTGTTAAAAATGACTTACCTACTCCCTTTCTTATCTGGATTGGGACTAACAAGAATGGTCCTCACTACCATCTTGAGAGAAGCAATCGGCTTGGGATGAATGCTCGACAATCTTCTCTTTGATTGCTTTTTATGAAGTCGCACCGGGAGCTAGTGCTTGCTATCTAAGAATTGCTCCATGGATTTCATCGGAAATGTTTGATGCTTCTTGGGGCTTCTTTGGCGACCGTGAAGTCACCGGATGAATTGCCGGGTAGATAGATCAGATCCGGACGCGGCTGTTGCTCCACGGCGATACGGACTCGACCCGCTCCTACCCACCACGGGGCACCATAGCATGTCGGGAATAAGGGAGGACATACTGGACGTAACCACTCCCTTGGTCGGGCCTGGAAGTCCGAGGACCTTTAGTACTGTACCCTACCCCCGAACCAGCAGCCTTCGCGCCAAGCAAGACCGCTAGCAAATGAAAAATTGGGATAGGATCCTATAAGATCGAAAGACACCCTACCCTTGCGCACTGGCTTAACCACGGGCTAACGCCCTACCCTTCGATATCCAGCTTTGCTAAGGAGCTGTCTAGTCTACGGATGCCTCTCAATGCCTTCGGAGTCGTGTCTGGTGTGCTATAGTTTCTCCAGTCGGCTACCGGCGGGTGGTCTTTAGTTTTGCTCTTTGAAACTATGCTATGCTTGTTCGATAGGTCGTTCGCGTCTGATGACGCCGATGGAAGGAACCACTGGAGATTCATCCAACTTCGATCCCCTAAAGGCAAGAGTGAGTTCGGATTGGATAATGTTTTAGGGAGAACTTAAAAGTACATTGAAAGTTGTTCAGCTTAAACACTAATCCCTTCATAGAATTGCATTGTTAATTGGTACGATCACTCTAGCTGTTCTTTTCACAAGTGCAATGGCTAAGCATATAGAATAGCGCTTCAAAGATTGGCTTATTTTAAAGAATTAGAGAGCAAGGTTATCCCACAAAATATAAGAACCTAATGGATTGAGCCCATCCTTGGCCTGCTTTCGCCCTTCCTTTACCTAAAGCCCTAGCTATACCACCACTTTCTGGCCTAAAATCTCAAGTTAACTGCTCTCAAGGAATGGGACTACTGGTACCAAAACTTCTACACTCTTATGAAGACTCCAACTCAAACCGAATTAAATCCCGGCAGGAGATATATCCCTATCTCTAGCTCTATTCCCTGATGGCTTTCTTTTGCCAACTGGGTTGCTCATCCAGCCCAGCGGATCCATTGTTTATGCGGCAGTGCGATGGAGCTGAAAAACGTAAGCCCCCTTTTTTTGCGCAACGCAATAAAGAAGTCTAACAGTTTCTCTCGGCATCTGTCTTTTCTTTTTTATTTGAAGTCATTGATCTTATATCTAAAAGAAGGGAGGTCTGCGTTCACTATTAAGCCTACTAAAGTCTTTGCAAGTCATCCGGATTTCTTATGCCGTATGGAGCCATCGTCGCATCGTCAGCATGTCAAGGATTGATTACCAGTCTGCATTGAATCCTTTACAAACTAATGGATGTAAACAAATAGCGCGCCCTTCCACTAAAATGGGTTGGAACGCTTGTATACCTAATCTATGCAGAGTAGGCGCTCTATTTAACAATACAGGATGCCCCTGCATAACTTCCTGCAGTATTTTCCATACAATTGGCTCTTTTTCCCGAATTTTACGCTGGTCATTTTTCAAGAACAATAGCTAAGGGCCCTGAAACTACTACATGGATCTGGAACCTACATGCCGATGCTCACGATTTCAATAGCCATACCAGCGATTTGGAAGAGATCTCCCGAAAAATTTTTAGTGCACATTTCGGTCAACTCTCCATCATCTTTCTTTGGCTGAGTGGTATGTATTTCCACGGTGCTCAAATCTCATTACTTTAGAATTCCATTTGTGGGGCAAAACCTCACTCACATCAAAAAAAGGAAAACTCAGTTCAGAGGACACCGGGACGCGAGGAGAGGACTTCCAGGGCTCAATCTACGGCTGCGTCATCGTGATGAGGCAACAAAGCGAATAAGTATAAAAAGAAGATAGGAATCAGACACGAGGTTGCTTTTTCCAGCTATGACAAATCCATGCTTTCTAAAGTAAGGTCTTATTGTCGTAATGCAGCCTTTCTCCTTGCTCCTTGGAAAAATGAAAGCATCTCTGATCGTTCGTTCCCCAGAGAGTGGGTCGTCCTTTGAAAAGACTATGTTGGCGGCCCGGAACTCTCTGGTTGCCATCCATTCCTCACACTCTTTAGGCTTCTTCCCTTTAGCTTCAACCCGATTTACGTAAGTGTCTTCTGGGCTTGCGGCGTTGCCCTATTGTAAGTTCTTTATTCCGAACATTTCCTAAAAGTAGACGACAAGTTTTAAATCTTAATGCAGTCATTATGTATTGTTGAATCAGTCAGTCTTTTTCGCCACATCGGGGCGTGAGAAAGTAGGGGTTAATTGAAGATACAGTAGGGGATAATGGAAGATATTAAACAATTATCTCATAGATATACCAACGCAACGGGAAGTTCAGAGTTCAAGATTATGGTGATCCGCAACCCGAGGTAGTTTAGTAACTCGACATAACAAGGGCAAGCGGGAATCTGATAAGTCGGTTTCTATCTAATACTTGAGATAATGGGTGTAATCCAAAAAAAGATTCAAAAGTCGTTGTTAATGGAGTTGAAGTTACCAAATTCTGAGGAGTCGGTATTAATTTATGTCCCGCCTAAGATCTCTTTATCTGAGGCCCCTCACCTTCCATTCCGAACCGTAACTGAATCCGTATTCCGACCCCCTGAGTACCCCGTCGCCAGTCAATCGGGCTCAAGTCCAACTCTTCTTCTTTCTCTTCTCTGTGGACTAGGGAACCCCCGCAGTCATGGTTCGCTGGTACGTCGCCCCGGCATTCTTTAGACCAAACGGCATCACCTTGTAACAGAACGTGCCCTCCTACCTAATATGGTGATAAACGCGGGTTTCTCTCGGTCTTCTTCGGCCATCTTGATCTACTTATATCAAGATAAAGCATCCCGTGTCCAGCGGTGTTGTCCACCAGATTTAGATTCGCACTCGGAGACATAGTCTTCTAAGTTTGAATTTCTCTTAGGTCCGCTCCTGGCTCGATGCGCTTAATGAAAGGGAAATCCCTAGATTAAGAAAGAATTTCCTTTGTAATTAAGCAGCATCCTTTAAGTGAGTTGGGGGGCGGCTTTTTATAGTAGGGGTGCGCCGGACCGCCGACGAATAATAGGTACCCTCACCCCAGGCAGAGTTAGTGAGCCGTGTAATAGGCGACCATTTCGCGCGGTTCGGGGGGCACTTGAGTCAGCCGCCGGCGCCCGACTGCGTCTTGACCCCTCCTAGAATAGATCACGCCTCTATCTAAGTTCATTTCTGATTTAATCGATTCGATTCCAATTCGAACCCGAGAGGAACTTCACTCAAGCTTAGCCCGTTATAGAGTCAAATTCTCTCTTTTCGCAGCCTAGGGAAGAAGGAAGCGAGTCAGAAAAAGCGCTAAGTGGGCTTTGCAATTCAGTATCTTCAAAACCATAATTATCCCATGAGTCCCCCAATTTCTCCTCTTCCTGCTTGTCAATGGGCTTAGATGGATCAAAGCATTCAAGAGATAGCAAGAAGGCAATCCATCTTGATGACGAATTCCACGATAACAAGAAATAGAAATTAATCGTTCGATGTCTGCTCGTTCTCCCCTCTTCAATTCCCAATGCGCTCCCACCGGCCGGCTGATGGAAATAGACGGACTACCGGAGATATTCGTGTTACTTCGTCTGCACTGGTTTGTACGCGAATGCGCGAATTATACCGAGTACTCAGTAAATTATAGACCACTTCAAATCTTCGTTTTCGAGAAGGATAATCAACTCCGCTGCCATCGTCGCATCGTCAGCATGTCAAGGATTGATTACCAGTCAATCCCCGACGGAAGCTGCATTGGTTTCTAAGAACAGGTAGGTCGAACCTACCCCATGCCTGCTGTAAGCACTCCTGATCCTGAAGGTCCAATGAGCAACCAACCGCAGCCTTCTTGTACCCTATGCGTCCCTCCCTTGGGAGGTTGGAGGAACTAAGATAAAATTCCTCGAATAGTAAGCTCAGCGGTGTTCAACGGTCACTTACGATATTTCGAAAAAGACCACGTAAACCTAGAAGAGGACTTATAAGGGGGGACCGGCCGAAGCTCCGTCGCAGGACGGGCGGCGGAGGACTGCAAATCCTTGTTCCCCAGTTCAAATCCGGGTGTCGCCTGATTCTAATTAACAAAAGACTCGAAATCCCTTATCGACTGGGCGTATTAATCGACGAAATGCTTCGGGGAGTTGAAAATAAGCAGAGATCCGGAGATTCCCGAATAGGTCAACCTTTCGAACTTCTGCTGAATCCTGGTGAACCGTAATAATTAGTGAACAAGTGTAAGCTTCGCTGCCCGACAGTATAGAGTACTGACCACACCGAGGGACAGGCCCTGAAGCGAAGGACGGGAACGAGCGGAATCAATGTGTTCCAATTTCTGGCCTTGCACCGACCATCCAATGGACCATGGACTAAACGGCCACTGCCTAAAAGGACTATGTCCAGGGGACCGCCGCCCCCCCCCCCCAACAAGGTACATCTCGCGCCT